>JANEYF010005336.1:385000-405000 GCA_029963845.1 Rhamnusium bicolor | reverse complement strand
CGTTAGATTTGTAAATTTCTCGCCTTCTTTATTCACTGCTGTCGTGACCTCATGTAAAGAGGTAAAAATGAAACAAGATGATTGTTGCTGAGACCTAACGGGTGTAACTTTCGAATTGCAGCATGGCGAGAACGCTAAACAGGGTCACGCGCTATTTATACGCTGCCACGGCGATAACACCGCACCAGCAGCCAACGTCCACACATCGCGACACTAATCATTCACACTTATTATAACACACTTAAACCTACACTATCTGAAACGATAATTATCCTGTTTGTTGAGTACAAATCGACAAAAAATGTTGGCAATTAAAAAATTGAGATTCAGTATTTTCTTTAAAAAAATTTAAAAAAATGTTGCCTATTTGGATGTGGTGCGTTTAAAATTTAGTAAAACGTGTAATTCATTTGTTAATTTGTTGATTCTATTTCACTTCAACCGATGATAGAGTCCTTTGACAATGTGTAGATTATTTCATAGTTTATTAAAAAAAAAGAGGAAATATGGAAAAAACTTAATATAAGTTAGTTGGTTTCGAATTTTGCTTACCAATTGCTTTGGATGCTAATTTGATGTCATGTATATAATTTTTTTAAAGCTTTCGACAAATATGATCGTGAGATTCCGTTAGAAAAACTGCTAAATTTTAGATATAGACGCATTTCTTTTTTTTTCCAATTCTAATCCTCGCTCTTAACTATTCACAGAAAACTTATTCAAATCTGCTGAACAGTAACATTGTGTACCTTATGCCGGGTCCTCAACAAACGTACGTTACTCGAGGGAAACAGGAGGTTGTATTACTTATTTGTGGTGTTAAATGTTTAATATTTTAAATTTGATTAAACTGAAAGTGACACGTGACAAAGAAGAGGATATTTTAACTGATATTGCCACTTCAGAAAATTATATAGGTACCTGGACCCAGTCGCGAGTAAAGCAGCGTTTTCCTACAAATTCGCTGGTACCGGGGGGCTGCTATCAGCGACCAACGAATTTGTAGGAAAACGTTGCTTTACTTTGCTCTCGGATGAGACAAACAACTGATAGTCAGCGGACCAGCGAACGGTCATTCGTAGCAACTACTTAGTGGCTTGTATGAGAACAATCGCATTAAATTGCATTGGACATGTTATGGCGACTTGGTCGCAGCTACCAATCCAATTCCAATTTAAAAGATTTATTAATTATTAAAATACATTACATTAACTTAACTAAGGTGCACCAAAATTATATACATATTCGCAACAAGTATAATACATAAAATACATAAAACACATGCTACAAACATACACATAACGAGCCAGCAGGCTTTACAGTGGTTACTCGTATTTGTTGTAAACAAACACGAAAGCTGCAGGTCGATGATCCCGCTCGCTGCGGGGGTCGGCTCATTTTCCTCCACGGTCGCCAATCGTCGACGACTACGACTGAGTAGCGACGACTAATTCGCCAACGACTTAAAGCGATCATGTATGTTTTCCTCGGCTAGCGACACAACGACAAAAATGAACGTCTCTAGAAGAAGTTTAATTTTATTGTTATTAAATTATTAAGCAGAAGAGAAAACTTATTGCTTTCTCTAATGGTAGAGAGTGAAACAAAGTCCTCTTTGTATTGCCCATGTTTAAACAAAGAAAGTTAGAAGGATTTCAGTCAATTTTAATCAAGAATCATCTAACAGAGAACGAAATAAAATTTAAAGAGTTTCTTAGAATCTCTCGCTATCAATTTAATTACATATTGGAACTCGTACACCATGACCTTATAATCAATTCCTACAACCGTGTATAGGAACCAATAACACCAACAGAGAAATTGGCAATAACACTTGAGTATATAAGTACAAACTTTATTTTTATTGAAATATAAGTACACAATAATAACACTAAAGATTCACTCTATAATTTTGGAAAAAAGTCTGCTGCGTTTGAATTAGCCTGCTGATCGTCAGAAGGATCCACCGGAAAATCCTGTTGTTCCTAGTTTGGTGGAGAATGCAAGGGCGACCTAGTGATAGTTTCGTTTGAGTAGGTTGAAATGTTTTTACGGTCATTGCGAGACTTTTAAAAAGCACATCAATTTCATCCTCGGGTGGTGTAGGTGCAACCGAAGTAATTTGGTTTATTAAACTGTCTCTTTCTGAGCGGTTGTTCTTTATCGCAGTTAAAAATTCATCTCCAAAAGTTTTCTTTCTTTTCTGTGGCAACGCCCTCCCATCAGTGTTTATATTGGTGGCAGTCTGGGGCAATATTTCGATGGCTTTTTTATTTGTGGACTTTGGAATTTCAGAAGTTGCTTCCTCTAAATCTTCATCGCTAAAACTCTCCTCTGATGATTCTTGTGTACTAGCTTCCTCGATGGGTAACTGCGTATCAGAGGCTTGTGTAGCGTCAGTTTCTGTATCAGCATTTGTCAACACACTACAACAAAGATATTTAAATACAATTCAGCAACGTGTCAAAATATATAGCCCTATATGTTTACCTTCTTTCGTCTTCAACAACATCTAAAAATCCCAACTGATCCAAAAGTGGATTTCTTTTCCGGTTTCCCGAGACAGCAGACCCTAGTTTTTTGGTGTTCTTTTTATGTTTATAATAATTGTCTCGAATATTCCTCCATCTTTTTTGCAAGCCGCACCTTAAAAAATATCATATAGATGTTTTTTCAAAGCTAAAAAAATCTAAAAAAAAACGACGTCATAAGTAATATGGAACTACTTTTTTGAGTCATAATTATAATTTATGGATTAGGCCAAATACTGTTTTTTTTGCAGACTTCTTCTTGCAACAGGGGAGTCTTACAGATCTTTATCATTTGGATTTCGAATATCCTACAGCTACATAAGTGTGTTTGTACCAGTTGTCCTAAAGAGTATAAGTAAACATCTAATGCCAGTTCTACTTCCACGACCTTCAGAAACTGATTTTAAAGAAAAGGCAGATGAATTTCGGAATCATTGGAACTTTCCTAATGCTATCGCTGCCATTGATGGAAAGCATGTGCGAATTGTATGCCTAGATAAAGGTAGCGCCCTTTTTTTTTAACTATAAAAGTTATTTTTCGATGGTGCTTTTGGCCTTTGTTGACGCTAATTATAAATTTATCAGTGTGGACATCAAATCATATGGAAAAGAGTGCGATGCACGAATCTTTGTAAAATCACAAATTGGACAAAAAATTTACGGTGAAAAATTCCATTTTCCTCCACCCGCATTACTTCCAAGCTCAAAAAATTGTATTCTACCTCACATTATTATTGGTGATGATGCATTTAAACTGAATAAACATGTCATGAAACCGTATCCAAAAAAACAAGTATTAGAGGATTCAAACAAAGCAGTTTTTAATTATCGACTCTCTCGGGCCAGGAGAGTAACAGAAAATGCCGTTGGTATAGTCTGCTATACATTTTTTACCCCTATAAATATCAAAACTTCTACTGTCGATCTAATTGTTCTTGCTTGTTGTTTACACAATTTGCTTCGTGACGAGTATGTACTCAACCATCGAAGAAAAACGAATTTAGAGGAAAACCTTTTATTTCCCACTGAAAATATGATTCCTATTAAGGGAATAGGAGGATTTGCTTGTGCAGAGGGCTTTCAAGTACGCAGTAGGTTTACAGACTACGTTGCAAGAAAAGGTGCTGTCAAGTGGCTGGCAGGAAAAATCTAACCAGTGCCTTTGTATCGTTTATGTACTGTATTATTTGCACGCTACCATAATTTCAGTTTTATTATTATTATTACTATTATCCATATTACTTGTGTTCGTGTTTTCTTTAATGAAAATATTCATATATGTATAATATATAAACATATTAAAATTTTTTGGAAATACTGCTTTTATTCAAATTTTCTGAAATTTCCTTCCAGGTAGATTCCTCCGCAGTATATAATTTATACCCTTGGTTTTTGGGATCATAAAACATTGGGTATTTGATGAACAAGTTGGTCGTCTTCATTGCTGGAAAAATCTTCCATATTTTCGCTATAATAGCACAGACAAAATACAACAAACTGCTAAAATCTATATTTGTTCCACAAATTCGCCGTGAAACAGTCGATTGTCTGCTCTCGAAACTATCAGGCGACTGGTCGTAAGCGAAGGACGGATTTAAAGCCATTGTTCGTGTCTTGGCGAATTAGTCGTCGCTATACAGTCGTAGGCGTCGACCACTGGCTACCGTGGAGGAAAACGAGTCTTAAGACATAGATGACTCCGTTGACAACTAAGCCATTGAACATAGTGTGGAAACATTCTACGGCCCATTATATAATGACATTCTGTATATATTACAAGATTTCTTGTACCTATTAAATTAGTAAATATATTTGAAATAGGTATATTTATGAATAATAATAAGCAATAATAATAATAGTAAGCAATTTTGCTTACTATTGTTCATCCTTTAGAAAATCATACAAAAAAAGATTTTGGACAATATTTAGAGAAATTTGTTTACTATTATTTCGCAAAAGTACATTTTTTGTACTTCCTAATGAAACGGGGATATAAGCAAAAGAAAAATTGTACACTGTTTATCCAAGATGGCGGCAAAAGCTACACTTACATCAGTCAGGACTTTTAGTAGGTTATTTAGGAAGCCAAACTCTAGATGTTACCTTAAGCTTTATGGAAATTTTGTCAGAATCAGACTCCTTGCAACCTTGTATTTGCCCACAAGTTCTAAACCCACTAACAGCAGAATTAGAAATTAGTGATTTGGTACATTTATGATAGTTTCTCAAAACAAAGTAAAATTCAAAAACCTGACAAATTTTGACTTGGAGTATACAAAATAAGAGTCCAAGGGTCCTTACTCACTTTCAGTAGAATTTGACATTTAGTACATTCATAAATACGTGGTACACTCAAAGCAAATGTAAAATATGATAGATTCAGCGACGGAAGTGAGAAATAGGGATACAAACGCTATACAACACCGTTACAAAAGTTGTCATTCGGCATACTGAAGTCCTGTAAAGTAAGCCGCGTTTTAACGCGCTTGATGACGCGGCGCAATTAAGTTGAAAAATCCAAATTGACGTTGTTGCATCTATTCTTACAGAAAACATTGTTGGACCTGCAAGTAAGCGGCGTTAACACACCGACAAAACGCTGACAATGTCTTCTGTAAGAATAAATGCAACAAAGAACAAATTCAGTTTGGATTTTTCAACTTATGGATAAGGACAAGGATATTTTCGTCGAAACAAAGAGGATTATCCAAAACTTTTCCACGGGCATGAGAAATAAAAAACCGCTGCCAATTACTACTTGGGGATCACAACTTCCTCACCGTAGTAAAACTCGACGTGTGGTGGAGTTTATAATAGAGGTAATTTTTGACGTTTCAAAAAGTCACATTTTGGCGTTTCAAAAAAGTCACATTGGTGGAATGTCACTAATATTTTTTTAGACATTGGGACCGATTTTGCTCATCAATATCTTCCTTGACCTCTAGAATGTGTGTACCAAATTTGAAGGCTTTATCTCAAAAACTGTAGGGGTTATTGCGAACCACACAGACAGATACATAGAAGAAAATTTGTTCTGTCTGAAATTTTGTGTATCGTCATAATTGTCGACATTCATCCAGAAATGCAATAAAAATTTTCAAAATTTTTTTCACGAATACATAACCTCATCACTTTGAGGGGTGAGGAAGTAATTAACTCTGTATCACACTTCTTTGGAATTTAAAATTAAATATTTGGTAGAATTACATTTAGTGTGCTCAAAGCAACTGATGGATAGATACAAGATTGTTTAGAAGTGAAAAGTCTTAGCAACTTTAGTTTCTATTTCGAAAATATAAATACGAAATATGAAAATACAAATATAAATACAAGGTAAGAAATAGTGATTGAATCCCTCCTTAAGAGGCCTAATCACGATCAATCATGTTGCGCAACATTGCCCGTTGTGCAACATGATTGATCGTGAATGGATTGACATGTACAACCTGTTTTGTAAAATCAGAATCGTCACATATATTTTTGGACAACAGACTTGTTGCGAGACAAATTTCTATCGTGAATAGTAGTGTTGTGCCAATTTTACCATTCCGAGACTTGATCGTGGTACTATGCGTGTACAGAATGCCATAATAGGTACATAGAAAATACATAATACAATATTATATTTAAAGGAATGTGGCGTCGTTTACGGAACATAAAAACGTTTGGCTCGAATTTATTGATATGTATATGTATAGAGAACTCGATAGGAGCATACATGCGACAGATTGAACGAGTGTATTTTAACTGAATGTTGTGCAAAACAGTGTCAACGTGTGTACGATTTTAAAATAATAAAGTTGCACAACAAAATGTTGCGCAAAATGAATGATCGTGAATGGCTCCTTTATACACACTTTCAGAAAAGCTAGTTATGATTTATAGCCAAAGGATTACATATAAAGTATTTTTATTATCAGTAGCTGTCACCCAGGCATTAGTAATCATGAATGGCTGGAATCGTTAAAATCGTACTTTCATTATTGAATAATATTGGATGTGTAAGATGTTGTGATGGGTAAATTCCTGGGATTTTATTTTTGGGGAATATTTCCTGGAAATATTCCCAGGAATCATTCCAAAGTGGGAATTTTGGGGGAATGTTTGTTTTTTATGTTTGGAAAGAAATATAAGCTTTTTTTCGTAGAAAATATATATTATAGGATACCATACATTATACGCAACAGAAATATAATAATAATAATAACATTTAACCTTTTACATGTTACATAACTTTGGAATAAAAATTACATTTCTACAGATTGAACATATTTTTATTTTGTTATCTTGCATTGGACAGTGAGCGCGGGGAAAAGACCACAATGCCACAATTGTAGGTATAAGATAAGGTTACAAATGGTCAACTAAGCACGACCCACACAATTCTCAATTAGCGGCGGGCGTGGTCGTTTCTATCCTTATTTTATACTTGTAATTACCAGTATTGTATCGCCTTCCTTGCGCTCATTGTTAGATGTGAAATACCAAAATTGAATTTTGCTCAGTCGGTATATAAAATTATGTTAACGGAAAATGAGTTTTATTAAAACATTATAATAAACAAAAAACAAAACCAATGAAACATGTTTTTTAAACCATGTTAACAAAAATTAATAAGTGCTTCTCGTACATGGGTCATTCTTTTACAAACCGCACACTAAAAAATATTTGACATTTTAGATTCGCTTGAAATTTTTTTTACAGCTTCTATACGTAAAATTAATTGACACATATTTCAGGATTTTGCTTAAAAAAATTTTATTTCGAAAATATCCATTTATGAAGTTTTGGTATTTTGCTGGATTTTCCCCAATCGTCTCATACATGAAATTTATTATCTCCAGTTGTATTGATCGGATCAATGTCATTTTTTTACAGTTTACGTGTTGTTACGTTAGCTTTCTAAAAAAATAAAAAAAATTGTTTTTCAATGTCATCATATCAAAAATAATAACAATGTAATTGTTTAAATAATTGTTAGATGCTGTTAACCCAGGTTTAGTTAATTTTAAAAAATACCACTTCTTCTTCATCATGTTCCTTAGAAAATGGCATCGGTGAAAAAATGGTATATCTATGAGGTCAAAAGTTATTAAATATTTTCGAGCGCTTGTCAGGCGGCGCACACGGAGTCGCCGTGCCGGACGTAGCGCGCGGAACGTGCAATCAAGCTCCCTTCAGTTTTAAATAGAGAATAAATTTATTTGTCACCATAATAAATATTTGTCATCAAACGAAATCCTCTGATTATGAATTTCAGTCACAGAAATTATTTTTTATCTCACATTAACATAAGCGTCTCCAAACATGTCTATCCAAATTTATAACAGTTTGTATCCAAAATAAACGAATAATCGTCGTAACTTATATCCAATGAATCTTATTACGATGTATGTTTTATTCTTTTTTGCCCACTTAAGACAAAAAATATGCCTATTGGCCAAAAAAGGAAAAGAGGGTGCCCCACAAAATCAAAACCAGCTATTATTCAGGGAGTTCTTTCGCATAACTAAATTTTTTGTTCATTATTTTTGGGTTTACTGTTAGTTTACTATTAGTTATGTCCATACATAACGTACATAGTTTTCATATTTAAATGTTTAATAAATACAAGAGTCTTTAAGAAATTTGTAAATTTATTTAATTTCCAATTAAGACAGACATACCTGTTTATCACAACAATTACAGATCATCATCTGATTGCCATACATTTATAGACAATCGTTTTGAAATAGTTTGGTGTTAACAAGCTGGTAACAGATCTATCATTCTGAGAATAAATCTAATTATTTGGTGACTAATTACGTTTTCGGGTGATTTGCCATAAATTTATAGATAATCATTTTGAAATAGTTTGGTGTTAACAAATTGGTGACAGATCTATCATTCTGAGAACAAATCTAATTATTTGAAAATTAAAATCACATTAAATTGGTGATCGATAAAATAACACCCTTTTAAATATATGTAAATGTTTTCATTCTGTTGTTCGACAACGTCGTATACGCATGCCATATTATTACTATTATATTTTAATCTAAAACTAGCGATAATCATAAAGTGTCGGTACAATGCCGAAAGCATCATAATCGTCGATTGGTCCGAAAATCAAAGTAGATCGATGCTTCAATCCCTTCGATATGTCTTCACATCGTAAAAGAGAAAATCTAAGACCAGTTTCGAAGCAACATTTAGTGGCTCTTAACTTACCGGTAACGGATGAGTTCCTTTAGCGAAAAATCTGTAATACTTGCCGTGTTAAATTGTTTCAATTACGCAAGAATCGCGAAAAGAAGTTCGAATCAACTGTAAGTAATATTTTCGAAGCAAATTTCTTTAATAAAATTTCATTCATTATATGAGACAAGGTCTAAAATATCCTAAAATTATAAAATAAATTAAGCTTCAGGTTAACTGATGTATGTAAAAATTACATTGTTTTTAGAAGGAGGAAATTAATGATTCTGATTTTGACGCTTTGGAAAGTAATGACGTTAACTGGAAACGTTCTCCTGAAAGTCACGGTGTATCTTTTGAAGAAGACAAAGTGGCAGTATCTGCAGTAATTGATTCTATCAACCAGGGATGATAGCAATTGAAGTTAAAATTATGAAATAAAATGTATATTTTGTGCAAAAAAAAAACATTTTGTATACTACTCAGAAGCTAATGAATCAAAGTGTTTAAATTTAGTTTCTTACTTTTATTTTCTCACGTCGTGATATTCAATATTAATTTAGTAACCTAGAAGTAACTATAACGTTCTTTTTATTATTTATATTAATTTTTATACATTAATGTTATCAACAAATATTTTCAAACTATTACGCAATACGGTAAACATTCATTAATATAAAATAGGTGCAAATGCCTGAGACCTCTGAGGTGCGCGGCGCCTGACAAGCGCTCGAAAATATTTAATAATTTTTGATCTAATAGAGATACCACTTTTTCACCGACGCCATTTTCTAAGGGACATGATGAAGAATGAAGTGGTATTTTTTAAAATTAACTAAACCTGGAGCAACAGCATCTAACAATTATTTAAACAATTAAATTGTTATTATTTTTGATATGTTGACATTAAAAAAAAATTTTTGATTCTTTTAGAAAGCTAACATAACAACACGTAAACTGTAAAAAAATGACATCGATCCGATCAGTACAACTGGAGATAATAAATTTCATGTATCAGACGATTGGAGAAAATCCAGCAAAATACCAAAACTTTATAAATGGATATTTTCGGAAAAAAAATTTTTTTAAGCAAAATCCTGAAATACGTGTCAATTAATTTTACGTATAGAAGCTGTAAAAAAAATTTCAGACGAATCTAAAATGTCAAGTTTTTTTTTTCATGAAATCCGTGCGATTTGTAAAAGAATGACCCACATATACGGGTTGGCAAAAATATATACCAAATACAACACATTTATTTTAAACTATCATATGCCTCCGAATCATTTCCTATCACTTCCACAATAACATGATCATTATCAGACAATTCGTCATTTAGGATTTGTTCTACTTCCTCATCAGTGTTAACAGTATCGAATGCAATCTATACTATCGCTAGTAACATTCATAATTAATTCCCACATTTTGGGAATTTATATGACCCTGAAAAATTTTCTCGGGAATATTCCCAATGTGGAAATATTCTCATAATGGGAATATTCTCTTTGCCCATCATTAGTAACATGTATGTACTCAAGATTATTTAGACGGCACTTCAACATTGACCGAAATAGATCGGTTCCATCTCGATCTGCTATTAATTTATGGGTTAAGGATGAAGCCACAGCTCATACCGCAAGAGCTTCTATGGATGTTTTACGTAATATGTTTCCACATCATTTAGTGTTCCGGATGGAGATTTTCTGTGGCCTGCCAGATCTCCTGATCTTACTGTTTGCGATTTCTTCTTATGAGGCTATCTAAAGTCTAACGTTTATATCAATCGTCCACATACTTTCCAGGAGCTCAAAAATAATACACGCGAAGAAGTTAGAAGGATACCGGTGAATATGCGGAAAAAAAATAATTGAAAACGTCCGTTCACGAATGCAGGAGTGTTTAGAGAGAAGAGGATTTACCTTGCAGATATTATTTTTAAAAAATAAAATGTTTTTTCATTCTTTCCAATGATGTACAACAGTTGTTTTACGAATAAACTTATTTTCACCTAACTTACAATACTTTGAATTGCGACTCGCTTTTATAGTGCACCTTGTATGTTCACAAAATGAGCTGTCCAGATTTCTAATTACTTGCATAACAAATCAGACATTAAAGTTTAATAGAATACTTACTGATAAGGATTACTTCGTTACAATTGATTTTTTTAATACGGGGACATTCTTCGTATAATTCGCATTTTCTCCCGAACACAGTGGGTGTATGTTCTGGTCTAAAATAATTTTATCGGTATGACAAATATGAACCTGAAGTTAACAATGTAAATAAAAATATATATATATATATATATAATATATATATATATATATATATATATATATATATATATATATATATATATATATATATATATTTAAAATCAACCGTATTATTAAAAAAGTATCTGCAAGATTAACGTTTTTTTTTATCATAGCATCAGATTATAGCAGTCAATCAGACGTTCTCATTTTTCTTTTTTATTTGCTTACTGAATTTCAGCCCAGTAAGTCCACATAAAATATTTCGGCTCATGAAATGATAGAAGATAAGACAAGACAGTTCTTTTTATTTTATCATCTGTATCACAGCTAAATGTAATTCAGAAGATATTTCAAACAATTTAGTGGAATTCCAAGTTCCATGAGCGACTTGATGTAGATATCCTTCAATAAGCGATAAAAATGAAAATAAATCGTTTATACATAAGTGCATGCGTTGAAATCATAATACTGGCAAAAGCAGTTTCAGAACTGTATAAAATTGTGATTTTGCTGCGTTTAACGAGGCCACTGATGGGCAGAGGTAGGATTTACCAATCTGATATGATGTAAAACCAGGGTTGGCTTTAAGTGGTTATGTGTCAGATTTGCATGATATGAAACGATCTTACCTTGAATTTTTTTTTAGCAAATTCCGTATTAAGTTGATAAAGTCAATTTATCATAAACATTCACTGAAAGAGAACTGGAGGTATAGAGGGATGTACTTAATAGTAAACTACACACACACACAAGTATTTTTCACTGCCGGTTACAAGAATAAAAGTATATTATTAATATTGAAGGTCCCGTATGGCTACAGGAGTTCGTGAAAAACTTCCGTGTATGGTCGCCAAATTTTCTTGAACGGTTGGATCCATAAATGCCTGTTGTGCCTGTGAAATAGCAACTGCGTCATTTGGATCTAACTGCTGTATTAGAGATTTCACATTTTCAAAATGACTAATAGTACGATGCTATTTCTAGCCAAGTTCCCAATCGTCCTATAACGAGCTGTGGGGGTAATGGAGTATTTGGTAGAATTTCATGAAATAACCGTACACGACTTGGTGCTTTAAGAAAAACTTTCTTTGCACTAGATATTCAATTATCAACATTAGGGTAGCACCTCCTAATAGGTTCAGTAATCCCATGAAGCACCTGTGCTAACCATCTTACATGAAATATATTCTGATATGTCTCCTTCAAAATTCTCCCAGCGGCTTTCATATAATTCACATGCAATAATAAGAACTTATTCTTATTTTCTGCATATTTGTCACCCCCAAACTCTTGTGGACTTGAATTCACTACATCCGCTATATGGCGAGAATATGTAGCTCCTAAAACTTTAGAGGCAAACAAGTGCCCGCTCATTGAACAATTTTCCTCCAATGCACCCAGTAAAACATTCGCTATCTTAAACCCGCAAGCATTAGTGATTTTGTCCAAGCTAAGCCAGATGTACTTCTCATTTAGCTCAGAAGAAATTTTCTGTCTAATACTTTCACACTCGTTGATAAATACTTTTTTTTAGTGCAGCCCCCAAAGGCACGTTAACATTGCTATTTTTAGCCACTAATACATTTTTCTAAAAAATTGTCTAAAAAGTGGATTGTCTAGTTTCGATCACGGTATGTTACATCCTGTCATAAATTCCACTAAATCTAAGTTAAACTTACGTTGCATGTCATTGTAAGTAAAGCCACCTACGCTCCGTTTATGGTTTTCTGAGGAAATACGTCAATTAATATTTGTGTTGCATGACCACGAAATTGCTTTGTTACATCTAGTGCAATACAATTGTCTACCATCAAATTGTAAATTGGCAATATCCCGATTCCAAAAATTTACTGTAGCTTCCGTCGGTTTAGTACGTTGTGACATTTTAACTGCGCATTTTTAGTACTTTATGTCCGAATCTTTTTTCATTAATAATTTCTCAGAAAATTTTATTTTTGAAAAAAGTTGTTGCATTCTGTTAAATTAAATATTGGTTACACAAATTTATAGTCATCACCAGAGAACAACCCATCAGATGCTGGATGCTGACATGGGCTGATTTCGGCATCTCTGGCTGACGGATCGAAAGGATTGGGTGGATTAGGGATTGACTGTTCGACTACGATATGTGACACATGATACATGTAGATAATCGTTGCGTATAGTTACAAATTACGTACTTTAATATATATTGATATATTGCTTATTTACTGTTTCTTTGGGGTAGTTCACCCTCTACCAACCCTTATAGTTCAGAGTGGGACGCATAAATGAATAAATAAATAAACAAATACACAAATAAATAATAAATAAAAATAAATAATCAAGTACGGCTAAGCCAAGTGACAAGTTAGTGAAGTTGGTTGGTGTATCTGTGATTGGGAATGGGCAATATACGCACTAAAAGATATGAATATTTGAAGTTAATGCTTGTGAAATACCAGTTCTGCTAGAATCATCCTGTATGCGTTATTTATTTTATAACAGAACAATGTTTTTTTATGATTATTAAATTATTAAAGTCTTATTAAAAACAAACTTTAAAAAGAAATCTAATCGAGGTAGCGAATGTTTTGTAATACAGCTGTTCCGAAAAATGAATCTAAAAGGTTAACAAATAAATATGAACTAAAACTTATTCGGTCCAGAATAAAATCGGCTTTATTCATACAAGCAAATGTAAACATGGATAACGTGAAAGAATAGTCACTTGTATGTTTGTGCGAAAGAAAACATGTCATGTCATCAGGATTGTTAATATTCTGATATGGCTGAACCTCACTGGATAAAATGGTCACAGTATAAGATGTTCATGATGATAATCGTTAATATGTTGATGTTGACAGTTGGTAATATGATAAGTATTACTGGTAATATAATTGATTAAAATGATATGTAAAGGAGGCTTTACTTTATAAAATATCAAATCAGGTAGGTACAAAACACAGGAACGTGTCGGTACTTCTGACGGACATTCGATGTAAAGATGACTTTCCTTTGTAAAATGTCAAATCAGGTAGAAAATACAGAAACGTGTCGGTAATTCCGACGGACATTCGATACAAAGATGATTTTCTTTTATAAAAAATGTCAAATCAGGTACAAAACACAGGAACATGTCGGTAATTCCGACGGACAATCCATGTGAAGATGACTTTCCTTTGTAAAATGTCAAATCAGGTACAAAACACAGGAACGTGTTGGTACTTCCGACGAACATTTGATGTAAAGATGACTTTTCCGTATAAAATGTCAAATCAGGTATAAAATACAGGAACATGTCGGTAATTCCGCCGGGCATTCGATGCAAAGATGACTTTCCTTTATAAAATCTCAAATCAGGTACAAAACACAAGAACGTGTCGGTACTTCTGACGGACAATCGATGATGTGAAGATGACTTTCCTTTGTAAAATGTCAAATCAGGTACACAACAACACAGAAAAAACGTGTCGGTACTTCTGATGAACATTCGATGCAAAGATGACTTTCCTTTATAAAATGTCAAATCAGGTACAAAACACAGGAACGTGTCAGTACTTCTGACGGACATAAGATGTAAAGATGACTTGTCGAATCAGGTACAAAACACAGTAACGTGTCAGCATTTCTGACGAAAGACATTTACTGTTGTCATCTGTTTCCCTGTATAATCTATTTTGTGTTGTGTTCACAGGATGACGATGATGACAGGATTGAGGATAATCCTGAAAATCAAGATGGCCGAATGTAGTCACCACCAGAGAACAAGGTCATTCCATCAGATGTTGGATGCTGACACGGGTGGATTTGGGCAGCTCAGGCTAGGTGACGGAGGGATTTGGGATTGACTGTTTGACCACGACGCGTGACACATATGTAGATAATCTTTGCGTATATTTATAAATTACGTATTTTAATATATATTGACATATTATTTATTTATTCTATTCTCTTTGGGGTAGTTCACCCTCTATAAAATTTATATTAGTCCAGGTGCTTATGCCAGAAAATCAAATTACTTTAAATTGACTCAATAGCAGACTATCTGTTAGTGTGGGCCAAAAAACCGTACTTTTTATTTATTTTTTTTTAAAATTTTTGTTTCTTGGCCGATTTTAGCGAATTCTCCGTTAATAGTTAGCTGATTAAATATGCTACAAAAACGGCCTAACACCAAAATACAAGATGGTGGATGCAATTGAAAATAGGAATTTTATTGTGCTCGTTCTTTTTAATTGAAAGTTACATATTTCGAAAGAATGAACTTCCCTCTACATTTTAAGACTACGATGAGTTATATCGGTTTATTGATTTTTTTAAAATAAAATTTTTCGGTATCTTAAATAATGAGGGTAGTTTACTCTCGAGTCAACTGCAAATAATTTGATTTTTTTTGACATCAGCACTACAAAATTTTGTAACCAAGAATGTAAAATAATAGAGGACATTTATTTCCGCAGTAACACCTTCTGTTCTCCATTGTTTGACTTTCCTTGGGTAGGGAATTTTACACAGGTAGCAATAGTTGCCTACGTGGAATAATTTCTGTCGCCTATTACCACAGGGTCTTTCAATTGCAGCCTCAAATGAACCACTGGCTGCCTGTCAGTGGTTTCCTTTGTGTCGTTCTCCTAAATTGTGCTCATCCTTTCAACCACCGTGCCGATGAGGACCATAAGTTCGAAACACATGTGATCACGGGTTGCATCCTTTGTGCGGGCCTCACCCAGGATACCTTCTGCCTCTTAATTAAAAAGTGGGAATTTCGCCTTATACATTTTGCACAAAATTTAAAATTTTCGATGTGAAGTCATCGGGCTGGCTAAATTTGTCAGGTTCATTGCTAGTAAAGACGTTTTTACGATGGTTACTAAATTTTTTTTTCGCTAGAGTCTTGTAAAGTTAAGAAATAATTTTTGTTTTAATAAAATTTTAAAAAGAATATGTTTTTTGTCCAAATAGTTTTAATTCCAATAAAAAAAATATTTCTCAAGATGATACTCATTATTGGAATTAAGTTCATAAAAAAATCATGATGCTAGTACTAATAGTTAAGCCAGAATTACGAAATTTGTGGGCAAAACCGAAGTTTAGCTAAAAATGGGGGTCAAATCGATGTGTATTGAGGTCCTCTATTACCCCGCGCAGGTTGGTCCGTCCTCCGTGAAACACCCTGTATATTAAAACCTATAAGACGATCTTACTTTCTGAGAATCCTTCAGAAGCGTACAACCCACAAAAAACTTTTTGGATACAACAAAAAATACGGAAGTTCTTGAGATTTTTCCACTTTAAATAGAACACACTGAATAATGATGGCGTTTTAACATTATTAAATTATTTTTAGTAAAGGAGGAATGCGGAGTGTTAATGATTTAAAAGACGGATGAAGGACTATCTAGAATTTTGTTGCGTTTTTTGTGAAAAAGCTTGATATCCAATAAATGCATCAATTTATTTTCATTAGACTGGTAAAACATATACCAACGATAAATATTTACATAGCAATTTGTGTACAGTGGTGCATGACACAAATAAATTATTAATTTAATTTTTGACTAAAAAAAGTTTCAAATTTTACATTTTATTATTTTCTGAGACAACTTTTACATTATAATGAATAAATGATTCAGGTAACTGTATTTCGTCTCCTAACTTTTGGAAAAAAAATTTAATCCATGGTTCATAAATTATTTAGTATATTATTTAATTACATTACAGAATATACAGGGTGTTTCCGTTTTAATGAGAAGGACTTCGCCAGCGTATAGAGAAGGTCACTAAACAAAATATTTTCAATGAACATACTCCTCAAACCTCTTTGAATCATCAGATATTTTACGAAGAAAACTATTCTTTAATTTTTTCCTAGGTTGCACGGTTTTCGAGTAAAATTTAATAGCTCTGCTCTGCTACAATAGACGATATTTGAGTAGGCTATGCGGTCCTCTTTTTGGATGAAATTAAAATGACTGAAAAATAAACTCTATTAAAACGGAAACATCCTGTATATTGAAGTATTTGTATTTTGATAACTATTTTTGTATAGGATTCCCCAACTGACGGATTTTTATGTTAATAACATTTGATAAATGAGGATATCCCACTACATTGAAAGTTGGATCCTTTTTGTGTACGTAATTTTGCATTGTACAGGGTGATCATTTTAAGTGCCTCACTTCATTTCATTGCTTCATTTTTCACCGAGGAAAAAAATTCCAAAACTGTATATACTACTTATGTACTTTTTTTCTGGGGAACTCAAATTCGAAAGGAAAAAAAAAACAATTGAACGTCATATAAAAAAATTATGATCGAAAAACTGAAAATACCCTGTACATTATTGCTGAAATGAACATATGATTTATTTAGATATTGGTGTTTAAATTTAAAATAACACAAAAATATATCTTTAAAACCAAGGTAATCTATGATAACAAATAAAAACATATAAGTACGGTTTAATTCAAACTTATTTAAAACAATAAACACGTGGGCTTCTTTGATCCTTTACCGCCATCCAAGAAGCCGACGTTTTTTATTTTATGCTGCAAATATGTTTGAAATGAACTATAATAGTTTGTTTATATCAGAAATTAAAGTAATTGCGTAGATTTTAATTGCTACAACCGTTGCGTAAAAGAGTAATGTTTTCGAATATTTATTGCAAATGAAATATACAGAATTATTTAAATTTTTTAAACAAATAAATTAATTAAAAATGTTTTTATTTGTTTTCATAGATGACTTTGTTTTAAGACACATTGTTGTTATTTTAAATTTAAACCCCAATATCTTATTAAATATGAAAGATAATGATAATATAGTATGTATCCAGTAGACAGTGTGGGCCATTTAGGTGATACATGTATTGGGATCTCGGAAACTAAAAGAGATAGAAAAACGGTTAAATAGGGAACGTTTTAAACTATTTTGTTACCACCTTTAAAACTCTTCCAGCTGTTGGGAGTTTTGAGATATCGTCGAAAAAGTTGAATATTGCATTTTCTAATATCAGTTATAACTTTTTTTATTTTTCAATATTTTTTAAATCTGTAAAAGCATTCTCGTAGAATTAAGCCGTCTAATCAGATTTTATTTTCAAAGTTTCGATTATTGAAGACCCTCATCAGATTCGTTTGTTCTTATGGGTGCGATATTGGATTTTGGATTGCATTAAAACGAGCTCGATTTTAGGTTTTCAACGATGTATCACATGTAGACAAAAATGAGAAATTCTTTGAGAAAACAAACAATATAACTAATTTTTCGGCTAGACATGACAACACCTCAAAATAAAAATTAAACTACAGTAAACGTACTTTAAGTTACGTACCTAATGATCTACCTTTTGATAAAAAGGTAACAAATGTTTCTGAAATAATAAATTTTGAGTAAGTTTTACAAAGCAATAAAGATTTATTTAATAAAATCACTAAATTTGTTTAAACTAAGTAATTTGCTAAATACTTATATAAACAATATTTTGTAAATAAGTCCTACTAGTTATCAACAAAAATATGGTAAGCAGTAATACTTATTTACTTCAACAAAATATGTAATAAAATGTCAATTCTACAGACATTTTTCTTCATAGAAAAAAAATAGGTAAATCAAAATTCCATGCACTAAAATGAAAACTGTGAAATATCAAGTAGACTTTGAATTTTTACGTCAAACTCTTGACAACAAATATTGTTTACGTTAAAATTTTTGTGTGGTGGTGTTTTAATTCTTTGAAATGGCTTTAACATTATTCCAGCGAAGAAAAATTTGATATGTTGGTGTTGTTAAAAATAACAGAAATGAGAATATGGCATCAAACAGTTATTTTAAAAAATTACCAGAGAGCTAATTAAAATTTCTCAAAACTTGCTACAAATTTGACAACTTTTAGAAGTTTTGAAAAACCGTGTTAAAAGTTATGAAAAAAAGAAAATGATAACCGTGACAACAATAAAATAGATTATTTAGCGTTGAAATAATCTATTATACCCAGCATTATCAACAAGGGTAGGTAATAGAGAATTAGACATTCCTAGGACTACGATTCGAAGAGTTTTGAAGAAACACAAATATCGTCCGTACAAGCCGACCATCGGTACAAGGGCTTCAGAAAGGCGATTTTCCTAGAAGAATAGAATTTTGTAATTGGTATGTTAATAAAGGCCAACTTTAGAAATAACGTTGTATGGACTGATGAAACATAATATTTTAGTAAATGCGTTCTTTAATAGGCGTACCCAACGCAGATTGCAGAGACGATTTGGCAATGTATGGTGCGGCATTTACGGTAAACACGTTTTCGTTTTCTCTTTACATTAAGATCATTGCAATAAAACAAATATTTTATATCTTCAACGAGCGTATACATTATTTATTCTTTCTTTAAGTAAAATTAGAGTTTTATTTCTTTTTAGGAAATCGACTTATTGGACCATTTTTTTTTATAACAATACATTAACCGGACAAAGGTATCTAAAAACATTAAATCAAATTTTACCGGCAATTAGAGCAATAGTGCCAGGGTTGTCCAGCTCACAATTCCAAGGAGGTTAAAAACTTATTAACTGTGACTTTCGGAGACAGACTTATTTCCATGGTGATCCAATACCATGACCTGCTAGATCACCAGACATTACCCCTTTGGATTTTTTCCGGTGAGGGTATGTTACGAACGAAATTTATGAGTTTGAACCTCTTGAGACTGTAGTAGTACTTGAGGAAAAAGCACGAGACCTATTTGCTAGCATTAATAGGAATACCATCCGGCGAGTAATACCATTTTAGAAAAATGCCAAATATGTATAACCAAAAACGTTCAACATTTTGAACATTAATGTAAATAGTTATGTTTTAAATGCTTTCTTTTTGTTTATCGTCAGATTTTTAACGTTCATAATATAGGCAAATATTTCATGAATTGTTATTGTTAAATAATTATCATTTATTTTAATTCTGTTAGTTTTCATTTATAATTATTATCAGTAATTATTTAGAAAAAAATTTAGTTTTTCATCAAAAGGTAATTCTCTACTTACGTAACTTA
>JANEYF010005336.1:375000-377500 GCA_029963845.1 Rhamnusium bicolor | reverse complement strand
CTTTTTATTATGCTGAATATTTCCAACAAATAAAAGCTGTGATACAATTCAATCCAGATGAGGCTGCAGCTATTAAGGAAAGCCAGACAAAATTCGAAGATATTTCCGTTGAAACAGCTTTAAAAAATATTGCGAAGAACTATAAACCATTACATGAAAGCATAAAAAATTAGAAAATAGTGCGTTGTCGTTAGCGGAGTCACTGCAAATAGTGGACGAAGTAAATTTACTGCTACATGCTATAGGTGACCCAACAAATGAGCGCGTTAAAGAAAAGTTCGCAAGTGTGTTAAATAAAGACACCGGTTTTACCAAATTAAAACAAATATGTGATGGTGCAGCCCCAGATCCGTTAAGTGTGTTCAAAGACAATTTTTCGTATGCGTGTAGATGTCGAACAGTCATTTTCAAAATATAAGAATATATTGCTGAATTTTGCAGTTATTGTTCAATAAATTGAAAATGGACACAAATAGCCATAGGAATGTACGTACAAAAAAATGTTTGTTTTTCAATTCTACATCACATCGTTCAAAATATTCCATTTGAAAAAATTGAGAAAATTTAGTTCAAAAAGTTGTAAATTTAAAAATCCTTTTTGGCCACCCTGTATACTTTTAGGTAGTGAAAATGGCTGAGTGTCATCACACAGATGTCTCATAACTGGTACTAACATATTTTTTTCTTAAAATCGATAGTGTGATTGTAGTAATATTTTTAATATACACGTGTAAATGGTATAATTTCAACAAAAAAAATCATTCCATGAAAGTGGTTAGGAGAAAATCAATAATAATAATAAAGGAGTGAAAGGACGCCACAAAGAGGTTTCAAAAAAATGTTCTGATATAGATGACATATCATTTTAAAAAATGTTACTTGATCCTATAGAACCGTCTTGGCTCACCCTGTATATTCGAAAATAATTTCCGGTTATAGACCTTTTAGTCTAGTTTACTTGTGTTTTTAAATCAAGTTTCTAGCTATCATAGAATTCGAGATATCGAAGTCGGACGCACTATTCCCCACCCTATATACCGTCGCAGACTTTTTTTTGAACATTTTGTCTGCTACAACTTTAGCACTATAAAAATGTTAACAAATCTGTTACGCTTTTCTCAGCGCTTTGGGTAAAGGGCCGCGGCGCACCTTTTTTGAAATGTTCTTTAATTTTTTTAAATACTTGTTCGGTCGGAGAAAGGACATTTCAGGGCAAGGAAAATTACTTTATTTTATTTGCATACGATTAATAGTGCAACATTTCGATCAGTGTTTCGGCACCGCCCAATATTCTGGTTGCAATTTCGGAACTCCGCTTACTATTGGTCGGATAAATTTAATTGATCAATGAGATAACTACGGGTGCCGAAATATATAACTACGGGTGCCGAAATATTTACCATAATGTATAAATGCTTCCTGGGGTTGCAATTTAACGGCACAGAATTATATTGCACAAGTTCTAAAACAGTGCCTTCGTGCCACGACAAAGCAACATTAAGCGACATATTTCCTCAGACAGTCATAAAAAGTGTGTTGAGTGGTAGTGTTAAATGACAGACAAATAAATTTTAACTTACGTTTAGTGGACACGGTTAGTTGTAATATATCATGCAATTTTTGCAAAAGTGTATTACTTGACAGTATAGCAATGTTTAGGTGCCATCGGAAACTACACTAAGAAGAAAACATCTATCACAAAAATGTGACAGTATTAAACAAAAAAATGTATACTAAATTGAATCACCAATGCTTGCGGCTGGAAGGTGGCAAATGTTTTTAATGAGTGCATTGTAGGAAAATGTAAAATGCGCGGACATCTGATTTCATCTGAAGTATTAGAAACTTCAAATTCTATAGCAGATGCAGTTCACTGCACTGCAGTGTATATTTGTCAATTATCGGGAAACATTGCTGAGGAAGTAAAAGAAAAATTCGAAACTATTTTGAAAAACAATCCCGGATTTCTTCCGATGTCAAGTATAGTGGACCTTTTAAATTACAAAGCAAACTTTTCTACACACGACAAAAATGTGGGCTTTGAAAAAGTTCAGATATTTTAATATGTGCCAACTACATCTGTCGACGTTGAACGGTCCTTCTCAGAATACAAATCGATTTTTAATTAGAGGAGCCGGAGATTAACTTCGGCACAACAAATATTAGTAATATACTTTTACACTTGTGATCGCTAGTTATTAACACATGTGTTAGTGTTACATTCATCATTACTAAGCCTGGCCAAGCGATGGTAGATTCAGGGTCAGGCGCAATACCAATGCCATCGCGCGCTTGTTTACGATGACAATGACACGACACACTTCAGTTGTTATCTGTCGGTCGATGCATAGAGTACTAATAAATAATAAATAATGTTGAGCGTAAAGAGTAGAAAACGACCGTACGCTGATAAAGTGAATAAATTTATCGGTGAATTTCCGGATTTATTCTATGATGGATGTAAAATAATTTGTAAAGTTTGTGCTGGAATAAATACGGC
>JANEYF010005336.1:352500-370000 GCA_029963845.1 Rhamnusium bicolor | reverse complement strand
GGGGGGGGGGGGGGGGGGGGGGGGGGGGGGGGGGGGGGGGGGGGGGGGGGGGGGGGGGGGGGGGGGGGGGGGGGGGGGGGGGGGGGGGGGGGGGGGGGGGGGGGGGGGGGGGGGGGGGGGGGGGGGGGGGGGGGGGGGGGGGGGGGGGGGGGGGGGGGGGGGGGGGGGGGGGGGGGGGGGGGGGGGGGGGGGGGGGGGGGGGGGGGGGGGGGGGGGGGGGGGGGGGGGGGGGGGGGGGGGGGGGGGGGGGGGGGGGGGGGGGGGGGGGGGGGGGGGGGGGGGGGGGGGGGGGGGGGGTTGTTTGGGGGGGGGGGGGGGGGGGGGGGGGGGGGGGGGGGGGGGGGGGGGGGGGGGGGGGGGGGGGGGGGGGGGGGGGGGGGGGGGGGGGGGGGGGGGGGGGGGGGGGGGGGGGGGGGGGGGGGGGGGGGGGGGGGGGGGGGGGGGGGGGGGGGGGGGGGGGGGGGGGGGGGGGGGGGGGGGGGGGGGGGGGGGGGGGGGGGGGGGGGGGGGGGGGGGGGGGGGGGGGGGGGGGGGGGGGGGGGGGGGGGGGGGGGGGGGGGGGGGGGGGGGGGGGGGGGGGGGGGGGGGGGGGGGGGGGGGGGGGGGGGGGGGGGGGGGGGGGGGGGGGGGGGGGGGGGGGGGGGGGGGGGGGGGGGGGGGGGGGGGGGGGGGGGGGGGGGGGGGGGGGGGGGGGGGGGGGGGGGGGGGGGGGGGGGGGGGGGGGGGGGGGGGGGGGGGGGGGGGGGGGGGGGGGGGGGGGGGGGGGGGGGGGGGGGGGGGGGGGGGGGGGGGGGGGGGGGGGGGGGGGGGGGGGGGGGGGGGGGGGGTGGGGGGGGGGGGGGGGGGGGGGGGGGGGGGGGGGGGGGGGGGGGGGGGGGGGGGGGGGGGGGGGGGGGGGGGGGGGGGGGGGGGGGGGGGGGGGGGGGGGGGGTGGGGGGGGGGGGGGGGGGGGGGGGGGGGGGGGGGGGGGGGGGGGGGGGGGGGGGGGGGGGGGGGGGGGGGGGGGGGGGGGGGGGGGGGGGGGGGGGGGGGGGGGGGGGGGGGGGGGGGGGGGGGGGGGGGGGGGGGGGGGGGGGGGGGGAAGAGGGGGGGGGGGGGGGGGGGGGGGGGGGGGGGGGGGGGGGGGGGGGGGGGGGGGGGGGGGGGGGGGGGGGGGGGGGGGGGGGGGGGGGGGGGGGGGGGGGGGGGGGGGGGGTAAAATATTTTTTTGTTTTTATTATTGTACTTATTCAAGTATTATATGATGCATACCCAGTACGTCTCTGTAGGATTAATGACCTTGGCCAGGCTTAATCATTACTTGCAGCCCTTCTCGTATTAACTTTGGATGTTACCGAACTTGCAAAAATAACCACAAGGTAAGATAATTGTGTCATATTATATGCATGAACACTTTACGCGGCAACACATCACCTGGAGGTAACCCTGGAATTGACGTCACTTATCGCTGCCGCCCGATCTCTAACCGAGTGAGAATTTTCTTTCTTTTAAATAACACAACAAGCGATAACATAACGGATGTATTTGTTATTTGACATAATTGGAAAGGTTTATTTGGGTAAAAGGTCCAATGTTTAGAACAACTAATTTTTTCAACTTGCCGACGTTTCGGTAAATTTATTACCATCTTCAGGACACTTAAAAATTATTTGCCTTGAAGAATAAATATACCGAAACGTCGGCAAGTTGAAAAACTAGTTTTTCTAAACATTGGACCTTTTACAAAAAAAAAAATCTTTCCAGCTATAATTTATTGGTCTATATAACTACATGTATATTACATAATATCTGAAAGCGGTGGTTGGCTATTATGTATTCTAGCAAACTTTAAATCTCAACCAGATTCCTCAACGCGGTCTTCATGTCTTAAAATAAAATATTAAGACCACTTTTCCAAGTGCTGGTAATTAATTATTATATTTTATGCTTAATACGTTTTTATTTAAAATGACTAACTATAATCGTCGAGATAATAGTAACCATTTACATAGTTATCTCATACATAATTCATAAAGTTTTCTAGTTAATTACAAACACTGTGTTTAAATAAAATTAGATACTTAAATGTCTTAATTTTATTCATTAATTAGTCCATTCATAATTCCAATTTACGCACGTTGGTTGTGCTTTATATCATACCAAAAAAAATGGCAGATGTTTTCTTATTGCTGCTAGACATACATTATTAAAGTCGGTTTTTGTTACCGTGAAAAATGCTTTTGATATATTTTTATCATGGCGGTGTAGTAACATTAGCGAAACAAAGTATACACATTCTAGATCAGTTGTTATTTTTGTTTCCAACGCGGAAAAACAGCATTCCAAATTTTATTTTTGTATAATATATTGCGACTGTACTGTTGCAATTCTAAAGTATACGTAATTTATTAATCTCGAGTTTAAACGAAATGAATAAAATTACATATTTGAATGAATTTTACTATTTTTTTTAAAATTAATTAGTAATTAATTTTTTTTGGGTAAAACCATTACTACTACAAATTAAAAATTAACCTTAACAAATAAAACATTTGCTTACAAATGACGGTGTATGCGGCAAGTTTTATTGTGCGAGGATCCTTAGGGGATTCCGCTTTGCCCAAAAAAACCTTATGACTAAAGTTAGAGGCCAAACAATTTTCTGTTGAATAATGCACTGTGGGTGTTTGCAACTTTCATCTTTAGATCTACAATAATTTTGTTATATGAATGTGGTATAATACTTAGAGGGTAGGTTATTTTAGAACAATTAAATTCACAAAAAATATATATTTACTTCTGATTATAGTTGGGATCCGCGGGGTACATTCCAGTGACGAACTGAATTAGAGCACAACATTTTTCGCTTAATGACAAGCAATTTTACTGTTTGAAACTAACAATAAACTACTACAATAAATAATAATAATTAATAGTAATATTATTTAATTAATGATAATTAAAGTAATTCTAATAATACTGTTCAATTTTTTAAATAAAACAGTTTCATACAAATACAACGAAATGCAAAGGAATAAACAATGCAATAAACGTATGTGTCAGATAGTAGTTAGTAGCTACGTCGAGGTAAATATCAGAGGTCACGGAGACACCCCGACTCGTGCCCATTCCACCCCGCAGTCACGTGAATATCCGTAATTCAGTTGCAGTGTAAATATCGAGTGCGCATCACATTACATCGATAAACTAGATCATTCCTCGGAAGTATTGTATGTGACAATGTCGCGGAAGCTTCCATCTCGAACTACTGTAAAGCGTTGGATAAACGACTTTCCGGAACATGAATTCGATAGTACTGAACTAAGATGCATAATTTGTGACCAGATACTGTCGTGGAAAGATAAAACGCGTGTTGTACGGCATATGAACAGCGAAAAACAAAACACTTGTACGTGGTGATATTAGTGTCTGTGATTCCATTCCATGGAACAAAAAGACCATCCCGAGTTAGACAATTTCTACAAAACTGTATTAGTGGCAAATACAATGGAGTCAACAGTACGAAAAAATTATTTGCCGACAATGTGCTAAAAATTAAAGCAGAAATTCAATCCGAGTTGCATGAGAAGCATATCTGGATTAGTGTCGACGAAGCCACGTTAGAGACCAGAAGATCGCAAACGTTTTGTTTGGTGGGATGGATGAGTTTTTCCCAATGCGAGCTCATTTAATATCATCCAGAGTATTGATACGCACAAATGCAGCAACAATATGTCAATGTGTCGAAAACAGTCTTAAAATACTTTGGGGCGAGAACTTCGAAATCGACAAAGAACATATTTTGCCGTTTTTAACGGACGCTGCGGCGTATATGAAGGCGGCTCGACAACGCCCAAAAAATAAATATTAATTTAGTTCATGTGACATGTTTGGCACATCGGCTCCATCGAATTGCCGAAACTGTTAGGGACTGCTATCCTAACGTAGATAAATTAATAGTCGGCGCCAAAAAAGGTATCTTTAAAAGCACCTACCCGGATAAAATATTTTCCGAACATCTTCCAAATACACCACTACCCCTCAGCTCACTGTGACGCGTTAGGGTACATGGCTGTAGGCAGCATGTAATTATTACGTTCACTTTGATGATGTGAAAATACTGATAAAAGAATTAAATTTGAATGACGCACTTTCTATTTTACATGCTCAGCAAACGTTTTTGGACCCAACTGTTCACGATCTATTTTACATGCTCAGCAAGCGTTTTTAGACCCAACTGTTCAGGAAGATTTAGCATACATACACTCCCATTTTTTCCAAAATTCCTTTAGCCATACGCAATCTTGTGAGTTCACCGACATTATCAGGTTATTCCATAATTAACGCACTGAATACTGTATTTGATCTGCGTCAATACATTTTCCTGGTACCAGGAACAATTATTGCTGAACTTGTGAGAAAAAATTTTTACACAATTTTAGAAAACAATCCTGGGTTTCGCACTATATGTCGAATTGTGGACCTTTTTACAGGGAAAAGGGTAGACCTTTCGGAACCTAATATAAACGTGCCCTCTGTGAAGAACTTTAAAGTACTTTAAAAATGCCGTCTGTAGATGTTGAAAGATCGTTTTCTGTATATAAGTGGATATTAAGTAGTAAACGTCACAATTTAACTCTAGACCACATGGAACAGTTGTTAATAATTTATTTTAACTTCAGTGGCACAAGTGAGTAATTATTGTAGAGAATTCTTGTAGCATCGCGGCATCGGCAGTGGTGCAGTGTGTCTTGTGAAATATTTAACTCCTCCGGTATTTTGAATATCATAAATATTAGTAACCAATCACATTTATAAGAAACTGTATTTTATTTTTGTATGAGCGTTTACATAAGTGTGGTGTAACTCTCTCCTGGACCCGCCTCTGATATTGACGTCATGTACCTCGCGGATCCGAACTCTACTTCTTATACATGGATAGACCCAGAGCAGGGCATTCACTCGCATACAAGTACTACTCAACGATCTTACTTGCAATTGGCCGCATAGAGAAAGCAAAAATACTAGTGTGGCAAGAGCCGACCAAAACCCTTTACATTGTAAGGAAGGGGTTTAGACCATTGCGCATCCAAGCTCAAGTGCCATGCTAGGATTGTTGAATAGTACTCGAAAATGATCTCAAGTATTTGCACTCACGAGATCAAATTTTCAAACATACTCCATAATGTACTCGTTTCCATATGAAATGTACTTAAGAAACTCGAAAATGTACTCTAAATGTACTATAGTGGCAGAATGCAAGCAAGGAAGGAAAAAGGCATTTATATAATTTTTTATAAATAATTAAAAAACCGGAAACATTAAGATTAAAGTTATTTGTCATTACCCGACGGGTTATGACATGGAATAAAATATCACATGAAAGCAGGCCCTCCTCTAGTCCTCTTGGAAAGGAACATGTTGCAAAAGCACACGACATTGACTGGGACCTGGATCCGTTTCCGTATCTTCAGAGGTTGAAAATACCATTTTCCAGCATAATAATGCCAGACCTCATACTGCTGTCATAATCACGAGGTTCCTATAAGATGTAAGAACGTTCTTCCGCCAGCCCGCACGATTATCTGACCTTTGGCCGAGGGAAGATGTGTCATTTATCACTTTTCACTGCTGCTTTCGATCACTTTTTTTATCCCTGAAAATTGGCACGATGGGCAAGCCAAAATACAGTACAGATACGACACATCAAGACGAGACCTAATTTTTGAGTGACAGCGTAAATGAAAAAAATGGCTTGACAGACGCATAACACAATGATAGATATAAGAAAATTGTGTATAATACCGTGCAGAATCAACTTAGCTTATGAAGCAGTAATTACAGTTAGGGTTACCAACTTAGGTCACACAGAATAGAATACAAATTAAAAGCGATACATAGCACAATTACATTTTTTTAGATATAAAAAATACCTACACAAAGTGTAAATAAACTCAAATAAAAATTTCCACCAACTGAAAGGAAAAAACCCAATGGACCGAAGAGAAAGACACTACTATTACTACTACGGTGTTACAAAATTCACAGAGCTTCATACTCTATTTTGTTTTTTTTTTTTTTCAATAAGATATATCTTTCTTCCAACTCATCGGTAAATTTGCATTTCCGACGGGACTTGCTTAATGAATGCTACCCTTTATTATACTCTGTGTAATCTGTTTCTGTATCAAGCTCCAAGCAGTTAACCACAAAAAGGTTTACATAACGAAATGAAAAATCTGAAAAACAAGTTATAATCAACCTGTAATTAGGTAGTTACTAAATATTAGAAAATTCTACACTAACACTAGAATTTACATTACATATTTAGCCCTCATCTGTGAAGTACGGAATGTGAACTATGAAGTAGATAATACAGGAAATTATAAGCATCTGTCTTGATAAACTTATGTCCCTCACAAATTATCTCATATATAGTATTAAATCCTTCACCTCGTGGTCAAATTTTAGTAAGTTTATTTTATGTTGACTCGAGTTTGTTGTTGTTAATCGAAAAAGAGTACATTTGGGCTTAAAACAGAAAGGCAAGAGTATCTTAAAATTTGTAGATCTAAAAGTAGTATAAGTATTCTTAAAAGAGTAAGTAAATTGGTAACTCGAACATTAAGTATATTATATTGCATTATTTTCGAAAAAGAATAGTTTCTTGTTTTTAATTTTAAATATACCTGTTTTTACTATCACAAAAAATGACCTTTAATAAATAAAGATGAATATTTATTATATTTGAAAGCGGTTTACAACCCTAAGTGAGAAAAATGATGCAACCCGCCGCGCTATACCAAAATCCACTTTGGGTGTTTTACATTCCCATTTAACGCCTTGGCTCCTGCATTAATGAGAACAAAATTTAATTAAAAGTGCGCATAAGTGAATGCTAAGCGTACAATCTCAGTGCCACGTGTTATGTAAACACCATGAAACCGCCTGAGGTTATTATTTGAAACGTGTTTTGTGTATAATGCGAAGCTAACACTTAGCAAATAATATCAAGGCATTGTATTCAGAAATTATTACTACCAACCACGCTACATCTAAGGAAGTGTTTACATGTGAAACGGGAGGATACATTTTATTATTCTAAAGGTGCAATAACTGTCTGGACGCCAGATGTGATTGCATTATTGATCGTTTTTCGATTGATGATGTCAGCCTTATAACAATGAAATGATATATTTTATATTGCACTTTCATTTCTATTTTGTCCATTATTCGCCAATCAAATTATAATCGGTGGCTCGGTGAGCTACATACGTCAGTAACATGGCATTTGATGAACAAAGCAAACCAGTACAGGTGTACGTATATAGATTTTTTTGTTGATTATTTTAATACAAAAGTTATTATGATCGGCTCGATGGTGTAAAGGACAATGGCGTGTGCTTTCACGCAAACCGCCCGCCGCACAGTGGGGACGTCAAAAATTGGCAGAAATTCGAAATTTCGAAAAACGCCGTATCCGATTTTTATTATGTGTAGGTAATACCCAATGAGTCTGCGCATCTATAGGTATTTTATTATCACTAGAAATTGTGAACTACCTGCTATACACCGGTCTAAACTTGTGCTTCCTACGCGTTATTAATAGACGGATCATAGAGAATTTAATAATACTGTTTGTTTTTATTTGCTTATTTCTCGGTGGATTTTAAAGTAATTTTTATTTTACCAGGACGTCATTACCCAGTGGTAAGTCTAACAATTTTTATAATATGTAACATTCTATTCACACACGACTATAGTAATGATTTTTTTGTTGAAGCTATTTTTATATCGAAAATCAAGATGTATGATTTAGGAACCTTAGCGTTTTAGTTTAGTTCTCAATGTTTCGGAATTATACTTTTAATCATTAATGTTAGCTAATAAGATGATCTTTTAGGGATATGGTTAGAAACTTGCGCATGTTTGCGCCAATTTGAACTAGCTTAAGATAAATATGAGTTATTTTTAAATCTTCTTTATGTGTATACGAGTTTATATTTTTAAATTTATTCATTTCAGGATAAAGCTCTGATGAACTTTTTCTGACAAAAAACATTACTTACTTACGTAGAAAAGATTTAGTTTTTATAAAAGATTTTGAGAAGTAGGTACGGTGTAATATACACAGCGAAAGATTTCTATTTAGTAACTACGCATGGTTTCAAATATCTATAAGTTTTCCCACTTACCCTCCAACAAAAAAGGGAATTATTGAGAGACCTAAAATGTGTTTTTCTAAGATATCTGAGAGAGAACAAAGCGTCAAAATATACAACATACAATAATTGAAAGACCCCATGTTTACAGGGCAACAGACATTGTCTATCGCCCTGTAAACGCGGGGTTTTCAATTGCAGCTACAAATGAGCCACTGGCTTCCTGTCGGTGGTGTTCGTTTGTGTCGTTTATGTCTTTTGCAATCCTGAATGGCATTGCGCCTTCCAGATTCAAATCCGTATGATCTTTCTTGATGGTATTTTTTAAAAATTGTATCTTTGAGTTCACACCCCATGATCGATTTTGGGCCTCCAGATTCCTAACTAATAGGTAAAACATCCAGGTCCGTGAAAACTAGCGAATTGACCAATTACTTACAGTGCAACGTTTGCGCGTGGACATTAACCTAAGTTGAGGAGAGGGACATTTGTATCATCTATAAATAACCGTTTTATGAAAACTAATAAGAACTTAACGTTATCGCCAGCTATAAAAAGGCATTGTTTGTCGCCCTGTAAACACGGGGTCTTTCAATTGAAGCCATAAATAAGCGACTGGCTTCTATCAGTGTTTTCTGTTTGGGTCGCTTTGCTTAAGTTGTATCTATTTTTTCAACTTTGCTACGCCACGCTGATGAGAACCAACAAGTCCGAAACACGTGTCCACGGTATGCATCCTTTATGCGGGTCTCACCTTTGATATAACATCCGTCTTGAGATATACTGTATACGCCTCACTGCGCGTCATACTGCCATTTTGATTTTTTTATTTTTGACATCAGATTCGGCATCAACGATTCCAAAAACCCAGAAGTATCCATTTCCATGGAAATACATCGAGGCCTTGAGTTTATGCCAAATTTTGATGTGGTTTGCCCCACGGCGCGCCGTGCTGATGAGGACCAACAAGTTCGAAACGCGTGTCCACGGTATACATTCTTTATGCGGGCCTCACTCGTGTTATATAACATCCGTCTTGAGATATACATATATGTATATAGGCCCCACTGCGTGTCATATTATGACTGCCATTTTGAATTTTGTATTTCTGATATCAGATTCAGCATCAGCGACTCCAAAATTCCAAAGCACCCATTTTGATGAAAATCCAACGAAGCCTTGAATTTATGCCAACTTTTGATATAGTTTACCCCACTGTGCGCCGGGTCAAAACCAGCAGGACCAAAAGCGATGTGCAGTGGATGAGCGGGCATACTCGCGTCACCATATATCGAAGGGAATGTAAAACTGTGGTGTCCGTGTATCTGTGATGTGAGCACATAAAAGATCCCAACCTCACGGGTTAAGCAAAATTTTCAGTTTAGGGGTGCCAGTTTTTACACAAGCACTAATGATAATATCTTCTAACGTCGGTGACTGGCCTTGGTAGCAAAAATAGGCCAACGTTAATAATAGGTGATTAAAAATTTTTTGTTTTAAGAAATTTTTAATGGGTTATATGGATGAATAGCTGGATATTATCATCTTAAACTAAACTGAAAACTTCGAAAAGATACGGTATATCTGTCGGAGTCATACTGCATAGTCCGTCTTTTTACATAATGTCTAATCTCCTTGCAAAATAACAATCAAATAATTATCAATTTAAAGGTCAATTCTTAGGTGTTCTTTTATGAAAGGAAGTCATCAATCTTATGGCAGAATTGTATTCCATTTCTTAAAATGCTAAAGTTTTGTAACATGCTTGGTAAGAGGAATTATGCAATGACATACAGGGTCTTTCATCTATAGTGAGCCAAATGAAATGTGAGATCATAAAGGTTATTCTAAGCAAAAACAATTCTTGTTTTTATTTATGGAGACATTTGACGCAGTTCAGTGTACAGTGTTCAAAAAAATTCTGAAGTACAATTGCATCAGAGAATTTGAAATGACAAATAAAAAATGATTCTCGTGTGATATATTTGGTAGAACATACGATTCCCTTGTCCTTTGTTGCAATGCTTGCATAGGTGTCCAAGGGGGGCACTTTAAACAATTAATTTAAAGTTTATCATGTTATCATTGTTATCAAATTCAGAATTAAATAAACTTATTTATTACTAGCAAAGATATAATAACAATTAAAATTTCAAAGTATTTCAACAGAGAGAAAATGAATTTACAAATAGTAATAAATACTAAAAACTGCTGCCAATTATTTGGGTATCAGAACTTCCTCACCGTAGTAAAACTCGACGTGTGGTGGAGTTTATAATAAAAGTAATTTTTGACGTTTAAAAAAAGTCATATTTTGACGTTTCAGAAAAACTAGATGTGTGGAGGAGTTTTTAATAGAAGTAATTTTCCACATTGGTGGAATGTCACTAATATATTTTTTTGACAATTCAAATTGACGTTTCAAAAAAGTCGCATTGGTGGAATGTCACTAATATTTTAAAATTTGAAAATTTTGACTTCAAAATGACGTTTTGAAAAATGTCACTAATATATTCTTTTGACATTTCAAATTTTAAGAACCGATTTTGCTCATCTACGAACTCAATCTCTTCCTTGACCTCTAGAATGTGTGTACCAAATTTGAAAGCGTTATCTCAAAAACTGTAGTTGCTATCGCAAACCACACAGACAGACAGACAGACACACACACAGACAGAAAATTTTTGTCTGAAATTTTGTGTATCGTCATAATTCGTCGAGAATCGTCCAGAAATGCAATAAAAAAATTTTTCACGAATACATACCCTCCTCACTTTGACGGGTGAGGAAGTAATAACACCTAAATAAGGTACAAAGTCGTAAACCTCTCACTTTATTTAACTGAGGATTAAATGATGTTGCCACAAACACTTCTTGGTGATTTATAAATTGGTATCACACAAAGAGATAATTAATCTTTAATTGCGATTGCGATCTCGTAAAGCCATAATCAAACGTGTATTGTTCAATATTTTATCTTCGTCGGTGAAAATAATAATTTTCCATTTTTTTATTATGTACAAGACAAATAAGATTACAAATGTCAGAAAATTTGAGGTAAAATTCAAAATAAGTCAAATTATTCTCAGCTTTAACAAAGTGACCGATGTAGGTACGTATTGCTATGATAATTTACATAAAAAATAAATGTTGCTGTTATTTATTGCTAAAAAAAATAAATTCTGCTTCAACTTACGACATGCCTTATTTTAGAAAACTACAGTGCAGTTAAGGCTTTCTAACAGCACGAGTGTGGTAATAAAAATCTTAATGAAACTCAAATTAATTTATTTAATAGCCTATAATAACAAAGATTAGATTAGATACTGTACAAAATATTAGATTATTAGATTAAAAGATTAGATACTGTACAAAATAAAACCTTACGTATTTGCATAGGAGCTATGAAATCTTGCCCTCTAGTTCCCTTACACGCAGAAACCCCTTTACAATACCGCCGACAACTTCTTAGTGAAAAATACGTCCTACAAGCCGAATACAAGCACTTACCAATCGTTTTAAAAATTAACCAACTGAATACGTCCGATTTATCTAGAAGGTATGGGCTAAAAAAATTCGCCCCCCCCATGTTCTGGATTTCGAGAATTTAGTGAGGATATTAATTTGCTTAAAATCTCAGATATATCATATTGGGATTTAGACTATTTTGACTTTTTTTCGCACCTCAAATTATAATTCCATCCTTCACAGACATACCTAGTCTTAATTTCATAATTTTAAAAAATTTGGAATCAAGATTTCAAAGTTGTATACAAATTTACACCGATGCATCCAAAATTTCTGATAACGTAGATGTGCTATCTATATTCAACCTATTAAATTTGAACTTGAAATAAAGCTGGTCAAAAATACATCTGTATTTGTTGGAGAAGCCATAGCAGTGTTTAAGGCCTTAGAATACATTAAAGATAATCATGTCAGGCAAGTAGTAATTTTTACTGATTCTTTGAGTGTACTATCATATTTACAAAATAACGTATTCAATTTTATCTACTCAAATTCATATATACTTCGTGTAAATCTTTTACTCTGTAAATTAGATAAGAATCGGTTTCCTGTCCATTTTATTTGAGTTAAAGCTCATATAGGTATCTCAAATAATCAGCATGTTGACGGTCTTGCAAAAGAGAGTCTATGTCTGGCTTACATTTAAGCTATAAATTATGTTTATCGGATTCTATAAATTTATCTAAAAATAAATCTTACCACAACTGGTCAAAATCATATGAACAGTATCGAGTAGGTAACCCAATGAGCCATTATTCTCATGTAGTAGAACATTTCCCCAAAGCACCATGGTTTGAGAACTTAAATGTTCCTAGGTTGTTCATAAACTACAATTTGTAGAACAAGACTTTGTCATGCTTGCTTTCCCAAACATTTGAAAAGTATTGGAGTATTTTAGTCAGATACCTGTAGTACATAGAGCGTTCATATGTAAAATGATTTCTGTTTTTCAACATACATTAATCGTGTTTGTTTTGTCCATTCAACAAAATACTACACGATTAATATCATACTCGAAATCCATGATTCATGCGTTGAATGCCCCTATACAGGTAAGATAGTTTTCGATATACAGATAAAACCATCAGGGGCGAATACGGTATGCGCAATTTACTATTCGTTGAATATTGACCGACAGTGTTATTTTATTACACACCCTAGAATTACCGAACCAGTTGACTACAATAGGTGCGTTCTTGCTCAGCTAATCTAAGTAGTTTTACGGTTACGGAGGCTACGTCAAATTAAGTTAGGCTTTTATTTATGCAGTGTAACCGTAACTTAGATTAGCTGAGATGTTGGTTAGACAGCTAGAGACAGCAGTATCGCATCCGCTGTGCTGAACCGCGACTGTGCATCCCGGATCGATTTAAGCCAGGTTGTTAGCCAAGGTTTAAACCACTGCCGGTTTTAACTATGCCAATCCTAATTTTCATGGGTTCTCTCAATAAACTTCGGATCACTCCGTTGTAAATGATTACAATTCATTTACAACTTCGGCTTAGAAGGTAATGATGTCACACTTGCTATTTTCTTCAAAATGTTTTTAGATCAGACAGAGAACCTTTTACTGAATTCAGCAATACACAGGGTGGGTCAGACATGAACGGTCAATCTCCTCAACCGATTGAGATCCGAACAAGATTTTCAAATACAGTTGCAGAAGATCAAAAGGCCATATCCTAAAATTACTTTCAAATTCTATTCATTCATTCAATTCCATTTCATATAATGGTGTCAAAACAAAGGTGTGTTTTTTTAAACGGAACACTGTGTATACAACTAGTTTTGCGATGAAATATAAGCAACCGTCAAACCGAATAGACCGACTTTATACTTGTCAAAACTCGATAACGAAAGTAGAGCAACGGGTACTGCGGTTAGTAGTTCGATGGATAACAATCAGACCAGAAGAACGCAATAGTTTCGCCCCAGTCTTCTAGTGGCTTGTATATCCGCTTAAAATGCAGAAGCTATCTTAGGCGAGGAATGTGTAGTGGATACAACATCCTTCGGAGGGGATGTAACGGAGAGGTTCCTTGTCTATAAGATGTTAGACACGTTAAAGATCTCTACTCTTCGACAAAATTTCCAGACTGGGGGTAGCTCGTCTAAAAAAAACCGAACACGATCCTTATCATGTCGTGTTGCCAGTTTTATTTATTAGCGTGTCCTTATTACATCATATTTATTTCATTAACAAACTTTAACGTGTTCATTAAAAACAACATTATGCATTTTTTAATTACATCGTTCAGAAACAAACATAACGTCAAAACAGTTATTAGTAATGTCGCAGAGATAAATTGAGTTCCCAATAGGTTAAGTTGCAAAGAACGTACACATGCGTTGATTACTGTATACAAATTAACATAGTCTTGAATAAGTTTAATACAACACAAAAATGACTGCATAAATTAGTGAAATAGTGAAAAATCACAAATATTTTTTCAACGTTCAACATAAATACTTTCAATGTGGTGGAAGATTCCCAATCTACAAGGTGTTCTCCACGGTTGTGCAAATTTTCATTTTTTCGAATCGATAGAATTTAATTGTTTCAAACGGAACATCATGAATATTTTTGACACAAACTAGAATATTCTAGAAATCATTGAAGAAAAAAGAAAGAGCCATTTAAAATGGTCACCCTGTATTTATATACTTATTGTAAGAAAGGCGTTTATTATGGTTATTGTTACTATTATATATAAGTATTTTAACCAATACATCACCAGATTGTGCTTCTTGAATATGTAATGGCTCGATTGTTGGCCACTTTATTTTAGATAAGCACTTTCATGAATAAAACTTATGTTTGACAAGAAATAAAATAGAACGAAATAACAAGAAGCATCTCAGATATCACATAATGATATACTACTTCCCATGCATTTATTACGATCTTTCTATTCCCGGAGCGAGGATTGAATTTTATAGGCAGCCAACTTTAAGGAGCGTTATGTAACTTCCAAGAACATCAATTCTAAACTTGACTTATGTAACTCCGGGAACGTGTTATTAATTTCCACGGAATATCATAATTTCAACACCGTTATATTTATTTCACCGCTTGATAAAGCAATTTACAAGAAGAATATCAAAGCAGAATAATTGTTTTTAAATATAAATGGATTATTTAAGTTGGCCATTCAATAACTAATCACTCAACATAATTAATACATTGAGTAACTGAATTAACAATAATATAAGGAAAAGTACCTCTATTTAACAAAACGCATTAAAAATGAATATAATTAATGATTGTTGTACCTACTAGTACATAATGCCTGGCCTCTATTAATGACGTAATAAGCGTTTCATTCGGTAGCGTCTATTTACGACCGCTTGTCTTTGAATCTGTCAGTTTTCCTTCACATTTTTTTCACAATTTATTTAATCTGATTTATATCTAAATATGTCCTTTAAAACGCCTTTTGTAAATGTTTGCATAAATACAAGAGGACATGCCAAAGAAACTTAGAAACTTTTACTTTCCTTATCAACAGGAGGTGATCCAAATTATATTTAGTTATAAAAATCAATCTATGGTACCAAAACGAATGTCCTATTAAGTTTATTTTAAATTATATCATGAGTAACATCCAATTTTTCACTAGCAAAGGATGGGCAACTGATTGGAACATTATATAATTGAAGCAAAGGTGAACATGAGAGAAATGATGATTATCATAATAATACAAACACGAAGCAGATCAAAATTACTTTTTCCATCACAACTGTCACTGGTCAACCTTAAATGACACTTCCCATGATTTTTCTATTTGCGTATTCACTAGTATTTGCAAATCTAAGCCCACTAAATTTAGATATAAATATAAATATATATATATATATATATATATATATATATATATATATATATATATATATATATATATATATATATATATATATATATATATATATAAATTTTTTCGAATATTTTTGAGCTCCATAATTTAAGTAATAAAGTTTTGACATATTCTGACTACAATCACGTTAAAATACAAGTTGCTAATGAAAGTGAAGACGGCCTCGATACTGCCAGTTTTATTTTTTGTCTTATACAAGAGATAAATTGGAACATAGAGTAAGTGGAGTTTCTTTGGATTAAAATATGAGGATTTACCAAACCTGCCCAATTGTAATGGCAATGATAGGGGTGGCTGACGCCTAGCAAGCAAGCTGCAGATGGACCTTTTTTTCCAATCCCAAGATGTCACTCAGTGCGAGGGAGTTCATCTCCGTCTGAGTATCAAAGATGCTATGCCTCAGGCGCACGAATGGACATTGTCCCAGGAAGTGGTAGGACGTTTCTTCATCACTCCCGCATACTGGACATGTAGGGTTCCTCAACACCTATCAATGATAAATGTCTCTTAAGTCTGTAGTGGCCTGTCAGAATTCTGATTAAGATATTCAGATTTTCGACTCGGCCTAGTAACCAGGACGATCTCGATTTCTTCAGTCCCATCAGAAAATCTAGAGTTTGCCCACAGGCCTGATGGTCCTCCAATGCTTCCTCAGTGTCTCGTGGGCCCACTTATTGAGAGCCTCTTGTAATGCCTAACATATAGGCTCAGGCCCACGGCTACAAGCCTAGGCAATTAATTCATCGGACTTCTTGTCGCTTACAACCCCGGTATGTCACGGAATCCAAAGGCAAGCTGGCAAGCTTCTCTAGGACGTCCCCAAACTCCCGACCTCTTCCTGGGGGAGCACACTGCATTTAAAGCAGCATAATTGTCGAAGCAGATGTATACCGTCTGTTCCGCACCGTTCCTTACCTCATTCCGAGGGGTAAACCTGTGTCGAAGTTTGGTGTACAAGTATATGGAATTCCGTGGAATTCCCTGGGATTCTGTTGTAATTATGTGGAATTCTATGGAATTTTATATAATGCCGTTTACAACTGTTCTTATAAAATGTTTTTGTTACAATAAACGATAAAAAATATCTGTTCATTTCCGTCTAAGAAAAATACATATACATTTGGAATTCCCTTGGAATTATTTTGGAACTCCTTGGAACTCTCTGGCATTCCGTGGATTTCTTTGGAATTCCTAGCCAAAATAGTGGAATTCCGTGGAAATACTTCGGAAGTAGAAGTTTGACGTACAGATTTTTTCGACATGTTTACCTCTTGCCTCATTCTTACCTATGGCTAAACCTCTGCCTGGAACATGCCTAAGTAAAATGTTCCTACTTTATGAGATACAGGGTGTTAAAGCAATTTTTTTTAAAATAATTTTTTGGGTGTAACCTCGATAACTACTTTGACACGTTAATCTCAAAATTGGGACAAGTAAATTTCTTATGATGATAAATCATAATTCCATATTAGTTTTGATCTCAGTTACACATTATATGAATTTCATCTTTTTTAGAACTTCTGTACAGTCATATTTATTTAAAATAATGATGTATTCACTAATTCTAAGTAAAAAAGGTATACTTGTCCTAAGTCGCTAAAATCAACTGTTTTCGAGATATTTAACGATTAAAAGGTAACTGAACACTACACACTACACAGTATTTTCATTACTTGCATCAAGTTGGCTTGAGTTATAATTAAGACAGAATTTTTGTTAAATAAATAAATAGAATGCCACGACATACCCATTTTTCTGCTACAGAAATGAGACATGATTTGTGTTATGCCCAAGAGAAATTCTGGACGCGCTGCAGCAAGAAGATATTTAGTTTTTTAACAAAATCGACAGCCTAACCACAAACCTTAAAAATCTTTATGACCGCCTATAGGTTAGACAGGTTCCTTTCATCCTAAACATCAAAATGGCCGTCCAAAAATTGTATCTGAAGATTAT
>JANEYF010005336.1:330000-347500 GCA_029963845.1 Rhamnusium bicolor | reverse complement strand
CTTCAGTTGTTATCTGTCAGTCGATGCATAGAATAATAAATAATGTTGAGCGTAAAGAGTAGAAAACGACCGTACGCTGATAAAGTGAATAAATTTATCGGTGAATTTCCGGATTTATTCTATGATGGATGTAAAATAATTTGTAAAGTTTGTGATCAAGACTTATTGTGCTGGAATAAATACGGCTGCAAAATTCATGTCAATAGTAACCGGCATAAAAATAAAAAAAATGGCGTGTCTTCTTTGGAACCTCAGTTTATGTTTGATTTACTGTTAATGCTGATTGCCTGTGATGTTCCCCTGCGCATATTGGATAAACCAGCATTTTGGGAGTTCTGGAATACAATCCCCAGGTGAATTTACCAAGTCGTTCATCGTTACGTAGATATGTACCAAGTGTTAGTGAGGACATTGCAAATAGGATTAAATGTGCATTAAAAAATACACGGCTGTGGTTATGTGTTGACGCGACGACAGATTGTAAAAAAAAAATCTATTTTAAATGTTTATAGTACGTGTACTCGACCCTGTTAAACCAACATTTCCACTTTTACTAGTCAGTAAAAGACTAACTGCGTGTACTGGCGAAACAATTACGTGGGTGTTATTGGAGACTTTCGAAAAATTTGAACTGTCAACAAGTCAAGTGTTGATGTTTGTGACCGACAATGCTGCGACAATGCGTTTGTAGGGCCGTTTTCTTTAAAGAGACGATTGTAGGTGTTTACATGTTACGTGTAAAGTGCATGCGTTCCATCTTGTAGCAGAAACGATTCGAAAATGTTTTCCAGAGGTAGATGCATTAATAGCAAATAAAAAAAAGTATTTCTTAAATCTCCTAAACGGCCTCGAGCATTTCACACACTGTGTCCTGGTATTCCGGAACCACCAGAGCCGATTCTTACACGTTGGGGAACGTGGTTGAAGGCAGCTTTTTATTATGATGAATATTTTCAACAAATAAAAGCTGTGATACTATAGTTCAACCCTAACGAAGCTGCAGCTATTAAGGAAAGCCAGACAAGCTTTCAAGATGTTTCCCTTGAAACAGATTTAAAAACTATTTATAACAATTATAGAGAACTACACGACGCAATAGAAAAATTACAAAATACTTCGTTGCCGTTAGTGGAATTGCTGCAAATAGTGGACGACGTAAATACACAGCTACAGACTATAAATGACGCAAAAAAATAAGCCCGTTATTGAAAAATTCGAGTGTATTACGGAAAGATTCTGATTTTACCAAATTAAGACAAATTTTTGTGATGGTGCATCTACAGCTGCGTTAAGTGAGTTCACAGATGTTTTACTTATCTACTGTACTGTATTACTTCCGTAGATGTCGAACGGTCTTTTTCAAAATACAAACATATTTTTTCACCACAGCGAACATCGCTTACTGAGACAACTGTAGAAACATATCTGATGCTACACAGTTATTATAGAAGTGCTCCAGTTTGTGATAACGACAACCAAGCTACTTCATAAATCTGCTTAAGAAGGTGAGTTTTGTACATATTTTTATAAAGTGTACCAGTATTAATAAAATTTATATCCATTTATTTTATTTATTTATTATTACTTAGCACTTAGATATACAATGTACATGTGTGAACGTCATTTAACAGTTTAATAATAATGTGCAGCACTAAGCTTACAAAATATAAAGAAATACATAAAAAAAGAATTTAAAGCGAGCGAAATACTACAAAAACATACAATATATAAAATATTTTTGTTTTTATTATTGTACTTATTCAAGTATTATGATATGATGCATACCCAGTACGTCTCTGTAGGATTAATGACCTTGGCCAGGCTTACTTATCACTCACTAAGTCAGCTTATAAATTGTTGAGTATATTTATGGAATTTGACTCAATTATGTAGTTATATAAATCGATCTATATATTAATCTGTTAACTATAAATGTCAGAATTTCTGGACTTACTAATGGATTCGCTTCGCTTCAAATCAATAATTTTTAAAACAATTATCTGTTTCAAAACTGATTTCACATGTACACCTTCGTAATTTGCTTTCATTTACTTCGCGCTCAAAACGAATATACTTTATCAAGTGCGTGTGTGTGTGTGTGTGCGTGCGTGTGCGGGCGCGCGCGTGTGTGCGTCTGTGTGTGTGTATAGGGGGGCGGGGCGGGGGGGTTTATACCAACTTGGTTAGCGAAATAGGGTACAGTGCCTTGGTTTTTGTGAAAATTACTTCAATATTACTGAAGATTCCCTAATGAAAAATTATTTCGAGAAAACATAATCTGTTCCTCCATGTTTGTGATCATTATGTAATATAATAAATAACAGTGTTATAAAATTTAGTAGAATACTAGAGTAACAAAATTCAACATTCAACAGTTGCATTACGCACGTTCAGATAAATTTCATAATAAAATTGTATAAAAGACGACCCGATACATTATTACTGGCGTAATGTAATTTAATGTCTATTAATACCCTTCATTACAGTGTAATCGCTTTATAAGATCAAGGTTAAATGCTTCATTTTGTACAAGTACTATAGTAAACAAAATGAACACAGGCAGACAAATATGCGGGTCTAAATTTAGAAGGAAAAATAACAATGATTGTTGGAGTTCTCACGTACACAAAATGCTGTTGCTAATTTGAACAATTTTTGCCCAAAGGAAATATGTGAAACTTAACAAAGAACAGCTAGTTTTAAAAGCTTTTTAGCTGTCCTAATTTAACGTTGGTAGTAATAATTAATTAATTGCTGTGTATAATTTTGCAGTCGCCTCTCGCCTCCAGGCGTCTCTCATTGATAAGGCCTGTGATAAGATTAATACGTGAGGATGAAACCAGGTGTCCACCGTTTTCTTGTCAAGGTCATTTTTGTCAGATAATGCGATATTGTATTTTTATCTTTATAATAAGAGGAAATTGAAATACGTTATGACAAGAATCCAGCAAAATAGCGGAATTCACTTAATAAAGTCCCAAATTATGCACGTACACCCCACAAGGAAGTTTCGCCAGTTTAATCCCCAACGGTACATGAATTCAGTATGTATATTATTGTATACAGGGTATTTCAATGATGTCACGGCAAACTTCCGGGTGATTTCTCTCATCAAACAAAGCAAAAAAAGAAGAATACATTTTTTTCCTAAAATGCTTTCCAAGCGCTCTACGATGCATTGCAAGTATAACATTAAACAGGTTTTTTAAATAATTACTTAGTGATGGCTCAAAGTAGCGACTTTGGCAGAGAAAATTGTATAAGATACGTGTCCTCAAAAACAAACCAGTGGCGTCGAAGTTAGGGCGGGTTTGGATGATAGTCTTCCATAAAAAAAATTATTTGCAACTGCGCGGATTTTTCAGTTTTTATCAAATTAAATTAAAGACACTTACTGCAGTCGCTAAGAAATTAGAGCAAAATAATCCTCGATTCGCTGATAACGACACTCCGATGATTATTTAATTTTTACTCGTGAATGGTACGATGGACGATTTTTTATCGTAGTATGAGTGCCCATCTAAACCGCAGTGGTTCACAGTGCTGAATAAGTACATATTTTCTCAAAATGTACAACAAAAATGCAATTTGCATCATCCAATACCAACTCTTGACATGTGAATGGGACTGGGTTAGCCATTTTCATATGATGCACGCCAAAGAAAATCATTCAAAACCTCTTCGTTTGACCGTCCAGCGCCTACTAATCTAGTCGATGATCGGCTAAACCGTCGATTATATGCGTACTGCCATATACGGCGGTAGATTTATCTCAACTGATTGATAGTCGTTCGATTAACGAGGAGCCGCGTACATGTTTTATATGTATGCTCGATATGGACTCTAGCCTTGTTCAGTCCGCGACACATTCTCGTATGCTGATAATGTTTCGTCATGCTCCATACGTGTACGAATTAAACCGTACGGTAATTATCTAGAATTAACTACAGATGATAGTACCGTATACCGTAATACATGTAAATAGCGCTTAATAGTGCAAATTGCGTATAAATGTAAGTCGACATTGTCAAAATCGCGATAAAATTTTGAAGGTTGTTATATACGAAACGTTTAACATTCTGGTAGGGCTCTAACTATAGCAGAATTTTGCCGATGTCGATGTTTAGACTTGAACAATCTAAACTTTGAGGTCAGGCCACAATCAAAAACAATAAACCACATAGACGACTAGATGAGCTAAAGACCAACGGTCAATATAACCTAAAACGTAAATGTAAATGACTTATAATTATAAAGCCGATTTTTTCTTCCTCCCATAAGCAAAATAGCCCTTTATTACATAAGAGTAATAATGTTTTACTTACACCACTTAGAATAACCAGTGTAATAACGCAACCTCGCGATTTACGAGCAAATGTGAAACGGAATTAGTTTGCTGGACAACTTTACGTGCTGCCGGTTACTTGATTTGCATGCGCCGGCGCCCGCCGCGCCGGTGGGAAAATACATCGGCACAATCGGCGTATACTTTGCCGATGGCTGATCCGATATTTGAATTTTTTGACTATCTGAGCCGATGCCGGCACCGATGCATCGGTCTAGCCCTGTATTCCGGTAGAACGCTGTGTTACAGAGACTTCGCAATTATCGATAACGTGCAACATTTCAAAAATTGACAGATGCATCCGGCAACTAGTATACCAAAAATATGCATAAAAATGTCGACTGTGTTAACTCCCAGTGTGAACAATATTGACCAACCAATATTGATATGGACCAATATTGCTGTATGCTAGATACCTCCACTTCTAAAAAGTTCAAAATCTCTTTTTGTGGCCGATATTCACTAAAATATAATTTTTGCGAACATGGTGCCTTTACAGACTACTTCATGAATTTTAACGCTTTCTATTGGTTTATTTATGAATATCATCTGCAGAATATGGAAAGTTCTATCACATAACAAGTTTTTTTATTAAATAATTTAAAAATTCAACAAAGTGCCACTTAACGTTTTACGACCGAACGCCTCAAACATAAAATGTGAGAGATTTTAATGAGTGAAACTTAGGTTGGCTTATTAGTCATTAGTGTCGAAAAATAGGGCATTATATCAAATAGTTGTTATATAATACAATAGTGATACTGATAAATCTATCTACAGATAAAAGGCAGGCGCATTCTTTATTCATTAATATTTAACTTTCCAGATCGTAAAGAAGTACAAATTAGTAGGGCTCAAGGTATTTTAAATTTAAATGAACTAATAAAAAACACATTAATGTTAAATATTTATGTAAAATTATCATAAAGGATATTTATAATTGATTCAACACAGAAATATTAATAACTAAATTAAATGGGCACATTATACATGAGTAGAGTTTTATAGAATTATTACTAGAAAAGCTAGCTTAGTACTTTGAAAACTGTTGTACATATATTACTAAATCACAATGAGAGTTACACAAAAATCGAATACATTCGCCATAGGCTAGGCATATTGTATAGATCGTTCTTTTAGGAGTCTTACACCTTTTAAGGCCCTTTTTGAAATTTGTTGGTTATATAATTAATATCTGGAAGATTTATGGAATGATATATTATGCTAAAAATAGTGTGGGACATTGTGATCAATGGTCATGCTTATGCCAGAACTACAAGGCGGTGTTTTTATCAGGCGGCCAATATAAAGCTGTAATTCGCTCTTAAATTTTTCTACTGATGGTACCCAATAAAACTTATTGTTTTATTTATAAATAAAATGCACATTTAGTAATTAAATTAGCATTTTTCTAATTTATTACACAGCGACTGACACTGGTACATGGAGTTCATCGACTCGCTGGTTTTCCACTTTCAGATAGAGACTTATGATTGTGAAATCCTCCCTGTTGACGTCGAGTATATTTCCTTCACACTGAAGAAGGTAAAAACCAGAAACCGGTCTGCGAATGGTATACGCGATGGCCTCAAGGATTACCATTTATTTAGTACACATTTTTTACTAGTGGGTAATCGCAATTAAACGTTAATCACTTCTTTTTGTATACTTTATAAATCATCAAGATATATGTGTGGCCATTTTCTTAATCTTCTATTAAATAAAATGAGAGGATTACGACTTTGGTACCTTATTTAGGTATTATTTTAGTATTTATTATGATTTGTAAATTAATAAATTTAATTTATTAGTGGCAATTGAATAAAATAAGTAAAATAGTAAAAAAAGCTAAAAATATTAAATAAATCCACAAAAGCGTTTATACATACATACATGTATATCTGGAGTGGGCTGGAACCTTCGATGTGAAGATAACACTGACGTAGTTTTCCACGAAACACCATATACTGCACTCGACGCGCATTTTGTAAATCAAGTTGGCATCATCTGGAGATGATTAAAACTAACCTTATGCTAACAATGTACCCTATTTATACCCAAACTTTTGTCACGGACCCAATAACCAATAAAGCGGACTATTTGGGATTGGCCCTCTGTCATTGTATATACCATTTTTACACTTAGTGATTTTCAAGCTTTCAAATGTATCCAGCTGTCTAATATTTGTTACATTCCTAATTAATCTTAAACTGCTAATGTCTATTTTATGGTTATTCTCAAAAGTATGTTGGACAACACTAGACTTATCTGTTCTACCATATTTGAGATGGGCCATATGGTCTTTAAATCTAGTTTGAATTGATCGTATAGTTTGTCCAACATACTTTTGAATACAATCTTTTCAGTAAATTTAGTCTTTTCGTTTGTTTCAAATTTATCTTTTGGATGGCCTAAAAGTTGTTGAAATTTATTTCCCGATGAATTTACCACTGTCATACCTATGTATATCTTTAAAAATCTTACCAATACCACGGGTGAATCGTGGATCAAATGGAATCGATACAAATATTGGATTTTCTCTTTCATTTTGAAAGGTCGAGAAATTTCGAAGTGACTTTAAATTTTCGTTTTCTAATTATTTTAACAATTAAACTTACAGAATATCCATTACTTGCAGCTATATCCTTAATCAATGCCTTTTCTTTATCAACTCTCTCTCTATTAAGATTAATTAGGAATGTAACAAATACTAGACAGCCGGATACATTTGAAAGCTTGGAAATCACTAAGTGTAAAAACAGTATGAATAGAGACCGTGATAATAGTTTAGATATAAATAGGGTACATTGTTAGCATAAGGTTAGTTTTAATCATCTTCAGATGATGCCAACTTGGTTGGCGAAACGCGTGTCGAGTGCAGTATATAGTGTTTTGGTGTTTCGTGGATAACTACGTCAGGTTATACATATAAACACAGAAACGCATGCCTATCATTCATGGTGTGACGTGCATCATAATCTGAGTAAATGCTCAATAACATCTCTAAGCAGATTTTCACGATTTAAGTCTCAAACTGTTTATTTAAATAACCTAAACATTTTACCTAAAGTATTTTACATTAACATAATTACTGCTTTTAAGTTAAAAATTTCTCTTACGCGAACTTGTTACAAATGAAGCTGTTCATTTTATTATCAATTAAAACAAATAACAAAGGATATACAGTTTCTTACTCTCCTGTAATATTATGTCAAATGGACAAAAGTCTTTTTGAAATTTTGTTCCTCATTTGTTGGTTTTTATTATAGATATCAACATCAGGTTCTATATACAATACAATAAATAAAACTCGCAAAATGACTAAAGACTAATATTCTGAATTTTATTTTTTTAATACTTTATGTTCCAAGTTGTGCTCCATGCACAACAAAAATACAGAAGAAATTTAGTAAGCTTAGATTTTGAAATATTTTCAACCAAATAAAATGGGAAATGGCCATAAACCGTTCGAAATACCTGCATTATTCACAGAATCTTGCTTTTACAATTTTTTTACATTCTCTTTCATCCTAGTTTAATAAATAGAAAAATTACTACTAGAAAATAATATTTTGTCTAAGTGAGCATAGATCATCCTGCGGAGAGAGATATTTTTTTATCTTCTCACGATGCATGTTGGTTATTTGTTTTCAATATTACAGCTGTAATAGAATTTATTTCGATAAATGTTTTTGAATGATTGAGTTACATCCGATATGGGGTATAAACACACGAGTATCTCTGTGGAACCTGTTGATTGCGCCTTTAAATAATGCCGATATGTTGAAATTATCAGCCTCGATTATACAGCGGTACATACTGTGAAGGTATATTGGAATATTATGAAAGTTGCTCAATTATGTTAAAAGGTCATCATTGTAAGAGATTTTTGGAAACCTTTCATGTCAACTAAATTGCCGTAATATATCATTTGTTATATTGAAGGAATTAATCGAGTTTGCAAACATGAACACCGGTTTTAATATACTGACTCACATTGAAATTAATTTATGGAAGTCATTTAAAATTAATATATATGTGCAAAAAATAAACTACAGTTTCTTGTTTAATCACTGCGGTTTCATCAATTTTTCAATTCGGTATCCAATATAATTTTGTAAATCATTCTTAAATTTAAACGTATTTTTTTATGCACGATGGTACTTCAGCTCATTTTTCTGAAAGTACTATTCGATGGATAGGTCATGGGGGATCGCTAGCATAGCCATCTTGCTCCCCATACCTCAATACGCTGGATTATTATTAATGGGGTCATTTAAAATCGTATATTTATGATGTTTACTGTTCCTGATGAACAAATTTTTCTTCATAGGATCGAGGAAGGGTGCCATCAAAATCGTTAGAATCCAGGAATCTTTAATATAGTGAGAGAATCTATGGGAAGATGTATCGAAAAGTGCATTGAGACAGAGGGACTCATTTCGAACACCTTTTGTAAAATCCCAGTAATTTTAAACCACTGTTAAACATTTGTTGTTTTTTGTATTCCCTAATAAATTTTATTAAAAAGGAATGTATAAATTTGTATTTTTTTTAAAATTTTTCACGCTATTAGTTAAAACATTAGGCCAATACCAAACAACCCTAGCTATGCAAAAAAGTCAAGAGATCATTTTTGTTGAAAATTACATTAAATTTGCGTTCCAAAAATTCAAATTCAATTCTTGGCGAAGACGAAACGGTATACTCCATATCTACGTCACTGGTTAAAACTGAGGCTTATTTTCTCACGTTGAATGCCATTATACTCGTACACAAAAAATTCTGTTTCAATATTTTCTTCATTTGTTCAAAAGAAATGTTTTTTTTTTAAACCTCATATCTTGGAAACGAAGGTCCACGAACAAATCTTTATATGACAAAATATTCTTAAATTTAGACAAGGAATACGCTCCTGCATTTATAATATTCCATTATGTTACATCCGATATATGGCTAAGATGATTTTCACTCATTATGCAAAACACTTAAGACCTGACTGTCAAAATGAAGATGATTTTTTCATGCACAATACGTACTAATCTAGCTTGGCACTTGAATTTAGATGCGCAGTGGTCTAAACCCCACCCTTTCACTGTAAAGTGTTTTGGTTTGTCTTTGTTCCACATTAACCATATTTCTTCTCTCTTTGAGCCGCCAAGTGCCAAGCTATAATCGTTAAGTAGTAATCATTGGTAAATTTTTGCCTTGTAATTAATATCAAGATTAATACCGTATCAACGGCAAAACTTATGACCTGACCAATAATGTAGATATTAAATATAGCATATACATAGAGACTAAATAATAGTGGTCTTAGTATCGTGCCCTGCGGAACTCAAAAACCTTTCATCACCCAAACAGTTTAAACTGAAATTAGTTAGCGTGCAAACACTTACGCCTTTGCCAAGGCTTTTGCGAAGTAATATGTTGATGATTATGTTGCGTTCATTGCCTTCTATTTTGGGGAACTGCGACAGGTGTTACAATATAATGATATCCAGTTTGTTTATTTCCAAGAAATCTTTAAACAATGATTGTACACTATTATCTGAAGGTGGCGGTCGTAGCATCTAAATGCCAGCAAAAGTATTTATTACATATCAGCGAATAGTTTACCTCTTTGTAAATGGAACATTATTTACGCTAACGAAATTTTTACTGCCAACCTGCAAACTTCCTTAAAATAAGGTATTCTAAAAAATGAAATTATTTTTACTCAGTTTTTCCGCTGCATATTAAATACAAATATCGGGATAAACACACACACACATTTCGATCAATTCTTGAAATGCTAGTGCCACTTACAAGAAAGACACTAACTTGTTTGAATTTGACATTAATTACATACAATGAAGAATCTATATACAGTTACCTAGGCCAAGTGTATGTTTGAACACGTTAACTCTTAACAGTAAATAAAGGTCTAAGTAGAAAAATGTCAACGAGTTATTAGTTAACTAGCATATAAATTTACACGCATAATTAAATTCAACGGCATCCATCCAACGCCTAGCTATGCAATTTTTAGATAATTATTTTCAACCTTATTAATTTTTACAGTAGACATCTGTGCTGAGTACGCATTGCCATGGGTTAAAGCAAATTATATTTACATATGAGCACTGTATCTTTGCTCCATTGACTTCATTTATTGCGAGTTTTCCGTTTCATAAATAAATGTCTAATTACAGTTACACACGATTTCATCTTATTGTTAGTTATTATTAATATTATCAATGGGGTGGTAAACTTATTCTTTTGGACTACTGCATTTTACTATCTTTTTGGTTTCCTAAAAACAGAATTACGAAAATCTAAAAATTATAATACATTGAGCGGCAAAATGCGTTAGTCGTTTTACTTTTTTCAATAACAAATAAAGCTTTGTAGATACTGTCATAATGTTGAATAAATCAGACAAATTCTGTAAAGCTTCGTATACACTTGCAACAAATCCTCGTCACGAACATGATCAACGAAATATTACGTGTAACAAATTACGAAAAAAATTTTGGTTGCGCGAACCAGGTCCTGATTCTTCTGGTGATCCATATACTCGTATTTCATTAGTCCAATAGTAGTTGGTCTACATACAGATGCAAAACAACAGTGAAAATAAAGAATTGGATATAACTACCGCAGTTTTCATTTACATTTCCTCATGGAAAAAAAGGTACAGAAGAAGATGGTAAAGTAACTGTAAAGTAATATTCAAAATATGTTACAATTTGCTAAAAAGATATACCGCCTCAATTTTTATTGCTTGGCGGAACTTCGGTAAAATTTAACAAGACATTGCACACGTAAACGAAATGCTTATTATTGGTAACACATGCACGATACTTGGTCAGAACTTCGGCCGGAAGTCAACATTGACTCAATTTCTGTTGGAGCGTGGCCTCTGGAATCAGTTTATTGTAAATGAATGGGCCAGATAGAGTCACCTTTTATAATTGGCAGCGCACACAGATAATAAATCAAATTGCTACTTATAAAAATAATCTTACCATAAACAGTCCTACATATAATATACTGGACTGTATACAACTTTATAATTGATGACCTATCACTTGTCATCAACAGATTTGGAGTTGGTTATAAATTTAATTGTTCCCAAAGTATTTGAAATTGATACATGTGTGAGAAAAGCTCTAAGCGTAAAGACTTGGAATTATATTGCGCTTTTTAGTAATCGACGATTTTGTCTACTGCATGATCACAATCTACCCTAAAAACCATCCTGATAGGATAACTATGACGATACGCTGTTACACAAGCTAGTAATCGATGCCTTATACAATAACTTATAATCTCATCACGATACATCCTTTGATGCTTCACCAAAATATCGATATTCGATGGATCGTAACGAACTGATACGTACAAGAGATATACTGCTTTCTGATCTTACGTGTCTAAGTTGCAATATTATGTATTACGCACGTTGAAAGCCTTCAGCGAAGCTAAAGTGTAGAAGCCTTTAGCAACTAATGTACTAGTAATCTCATTGGTTTCCTGGGTCTTACTCTTATTATGAAGCCATTAAATTATTGACAAAAAAGAAGCAACTTTTATTTGAATCAAAAGAATGTCAATATTTCATTTTCGTGACTCATAACAAGTCATAACAGTAAAATAAAATTTGTGGGAGGAAAACCCAATTGTTAAAATTCAACGGCATTGTTAGATGAATGAAATATCCTACTCTTATTATATAGGCTCCTTCCATAAATGGGAAACAAAGCTATTATAATACAGTCTATCAAAAAAATGGATTTTTTCTGTTTTGTCTATAACTTCTTAATTTCCAGTCCGCCATTTTCTGTTGATCGCAGATTTCTTTGTTATAAATAACTTGGCTATTAGTTATTAACGATTATATTCATATGTTTTTACAATTTATTATTCATATATGGTTACAGTTCTAGACCAAGTAAATTATACTAATATTTCATATGATAATTCGATTTTTTTTTAATATATTTGTGACTCGATAGAACGTGTTAAACGTTAAATGAGTAATCAATATAACCTCGTTACATTTATCCAGTATAATTTTATATAAATGTCAACCTCACAGCAATGTCTGGCCTGGTAGCTAAGTGGTTCACGACAAATTATTGTTATTATTCCTACTTGTTTTATTACAAAAATGTTTAAGTTTACTGCTATAAAAGGTTTGCCTTTCAGTTAATTAAATTGCTAAGTGCATTTTTTTAAGTAAATGAGGAATATTAACACATTTTTAATACATGTTTTGTTGTGTTGTATATTTAATAACTTGCAATTTTGTTGTTTTTTTTTACTTTTATTTGTATTACATACACTGTTATTTTTATACAATATTAATCAATGATTCATGATAAATTAAAATATTGATGAAAATATGCAATATTTCTACATACTTGGCTTTTGACTTCATGTACAACATGAACATAAACAAAAATAAAAAAATAATTAGCATTCAATGCTCATAAAGTATGCTTATTTGATAAGAATTTTTTACTTATATTTTTACAGGTACTGTAGACATATTTTTAAGATCAGCTTGCAACTGTTTTTAAATGAAGTGTGCTGGCTGCAGTCTACGGTACAAAGCAAAAAAAAAATGTGTATGTCTAAAGCGGCCCATTCACTAGGCGATGTTGAAGCAACCGGAGAACCCGCAAGAATTGCCACCGTTATTTTTGGAAAAAAGATTGTATGAAATTTTATGAATTTTTTTTATGATGACGTTTGTATTCACAAAGTATGTATATTCATACATGGTGTTGCATAAATGTGTGATCAAACCAACTTATATTTTTTTTAAATAGAACACCTTATATATTTTTAGCTTTTTGTTATCTACATTTTATTACGATTATAGTGATATATACATGTTAAATATTTGCATCATTTGTTTGGAAAATACAAGCTGTTAAAATATCGAATTAAAATGAAGTAGAAAATATAAAATGTCATATTTCTAGAGGCCTATGGAAAAATAAGTAAGCGTCTAAATAATCAAATATCTGTCAATCGATTAACTTGTCATTTTCTGTTGTCATAAGTTGTGTGAAATATTTCTATTAAATAATATCATGTATTATTCTGAAAATGAACGCAGGAATATACTTGAGGCATAATTTAACAGCTTGTATCTTCCAAACGAATAATGCAAATGTATATATCACTGGAATCGTAATAAAACGTAGATTTCAAAAAACTAAAAATATATAGGGAGTTATATTTAAAAAGATGGGGCAGTCACACTTTTATGAAATACCATGTATATTTAATTCATAAAATTCCCTACAATCTGTTTTTTGCAACGTCTTTCAAACTCCAGAAATAACGGAGAAAAAGGGGTGGTAATTCCTGCGGGTTCACCCCGTACAACGCGATTCCTCCGAAATTGCTAGAACTAAATAACGTACAAGAGGTTTGGTTGGCAACCGATCACGTGTGTTGGTGACAAAACAAAGTGATATGAACATGCACGCATCTAGCAAGTGAGGCGATTCGGTCGAAATCGTTTATTTACTGAGCGACCACTGAATAACTGTACAATCTACTTCAGATTGCCAGCGATTGCAATCGGATTCACGGGACAGACCGTCAATCAAAACATTGCTCAGACGATTCGCTTGCAATATGATTGCGTTTGCCTACTGACTACAAGATATTTAGGAAATTTTGGTCAAAAGTGACGAGGTAGCTCGACCCGTTTGCATTTTTCCGTTCCCTATTCTGCTAGCGCTACATAGTGCGTTAATCATATAGGAGTCGAATGCAGGTTCAGTCATTTCGTTTCCTAAGTGGATGCAGCACACACAGTGTATGTAATTGGCACTTTTCCATTTGCTATAATAAAATTAATTCAAATTAATGAATAAATTTTGTAATGTAATTTTCCTTGCCCTAAAATGTCCTTGCTTTGTAATTTTAAATGTTATGAAGGTCTCAGTTTAAGGTCAATGATAGAAAATGAAATGATGGGCAAGGGAAAAATGACATTTTAAAGAGTCAGGTTGTAGCCGAGAGTCATTTGAAAAACGATTACCCAGACGTAAGAAACAGAGGGTTACCGATTTCTATATGATTATCGCATTTATTAAATTTTTGCCTGTGTGCTGTATTCACTTAAGAAACGAATACACTGTGTGTGCTGCATCCACTTAGGAAACGAAATGACTGAACCTGCATTCGACTCCTATATGATTAACGCACTATGTAGCGCTAGCACAATAGGGAACGGAATAAATATAGTTTAAAAAAAACTAAAAAACGCGCTTTTAAAGCACATCAAACTAAAAAAGTGAAAAATAATTATTAATATAAACTGAAAACAATAATGAACGAAAAATACTAGTATTATTGTGAAAAAAGCGTGGGTTGCTCGATATACGAAAAATATGACCCAAAGCGCCCCACGCTTTTTTCACAATAATACTAGTGTTTTTCGTTCATTATTGTTTTCAGTTTATATTAATAATTATTTTTCACTTTTTAGTTTGATGTGCTTTAAAAGCGTGTTTTTTAGTTTTTTTAAACTATATTTATTTTTCACTTTTTGGTTTGATGTGCTATGATAGCGTGTTTTGTAGTTTTTTTAAACTATATTTATATTGCTTATTGATGCTGATATTATAACATATTACGATCCAACAGATATTTCTAAAAAAAATATTTTTTTATTTCAGCCATGGGATTTGAACTCACGCCCGAGGAGTCTGTCGTTTCGCGTCGACTGCCTTAGCCCGCTCGACCACCGACCTAACTGACAATCACGGAATGTACTTACATATTAAGCCTTTGCTCTAACGCAGAGGATACGTGAGGAAAGGACTGGCGATCCTGATCAGGATAATGATATAAACTTATCAAATTATTGTATTGTTACCGGTTCTTCGTAAGTGTACAAAGTTTCAATTAAATCTGTCCGTTTAAAGTGGGTCAAAATCGAGTCCAAAGAGTTGGTTACAAACAAACAAACAAACAAACAAACAAGCAAGCAAGCAAGCAAACATACAGGTGAAGCTAATAAAAGCGTGTTAAAAATGCGACCCGGTTGCTTCAGTATCGCCTAGTAAATGGGCCGCTTATGAATGTAAATAAGATCTAACATTTCTTGAGTGCATATCCGATCTGGATTTGAGATGATTAAGATACAGGGAGGGTGAACGATAGAAGTATTTGGTGAAAATAAATAAAATCCTCTTGGTTGTGATTATCCGGATCTGTCCAGGTGGGAGTAAAGATGTATAAGATATGTGTACGTGCATATGAAATGGGATCAGTTGTCGGGTATTGAGATGAAGGTACCTATGTGCCCTATAATCTGTATTTCTTAAATAAAACAAAGAAATAAAGTCTCGGAGAGAAGTTAGTGTCTAAAATTACTGGTGTTCCGCTAATTGGAATACAGAAATAAACAATTTTACACGGAGTAAGTTGAAAATTTGATTAGGTTTGAGAGTTGATAATTACAGTTCCAATGGGAGGTTACGCAGGTGATAATACTTTCATGTTTAAAAAAATCCATTTTGTTTAGAAAAATAAATGCAATAGCGCCAGTTAAATAGTGGTCCCTTTTCATATTAATAAAGGAACGTCATTTTTCTCACGTTACTATCGTCGGAACGTTATGAAATTTACATAGTAAGTAGTTGAAGACGTAAGGAATATGATTAGCTGATATTATTAAATATGATTTGAAGGAAACAACTACTCAGCGGGCAAATACCCCGACCTGCATTGAATTACACCTTCAAATCATGATAGATGGAAAGCCAATATCATTTGTCAATTCCTAACCAGATATAAATCGATTTCGAACTTATTTGTTCTCTTCAGTATGCCATAGGTTATGGAACAGACAAATGACAGTGGCCAACCTGCTAGTTATATACTAACAAAGGTGAAGTGAATAGGTATGAAACTTCTCATATGGTCTGAATGCTACTATCCGACCGACATCCTAGATGTCTCTGTGGCGGATAGCGACTTGCATCACAGCAAGTACCGAGAGCGGCGACCCCTAGCCCACATTAGTTTAGTCCACCTGGGCTAGGGGTCGCCGCTCTCGGTACTTGCTGTGATGCAAGTCGCTATCCGCCACAGAGACATCTAGGATGTCGGTCGGATAGTAGCATTCAGACCATATGAGAAGTTTCATACCTCTCACCACTATTGATTAGCTGATAACTGAAACCGTTTTCCTGGAAAATCGGTGAACCGGTTTTAGATTATTTGCGGGTTTTTACAAAACCTAAAACCAGTTATTCGCATACCCGATTAATCGAATACCCGGATATCCGAATAGCCGGTTTTTAATTAATTCTGATAACTTACTGATATTATATGTTGAAAATTATATTAAAATTGAATTAACATTATGATATTATAAGTAAGGATGCGATATTATTATTATTAGTATACAAATAACCGGTTTTCCCAACATATCTTTTCTCTGAAACCGGTTTTTAAGACACCGATTAACTGGTTTAACTTTTTCTCGATTTTTGCCAGCACTAATTATGATCATATTTTATTATAATAAAAATGGGTGCTTTATTAAAACCTATATTAATTTGGGATATTACCTTGTTATCAACAAAATATCGAGTGAAATATCCAACGCAGAATGATGTATCGTATCCAATTCATGTCTACATGCTATGTGGTTGCCCGAATCAACATATTTCAAATATTTAAAAAGTTATAAACACTTTTATTGCTTGTCTAATTTATTTATTTGTTATTTTTACAACTAGTTTCATCCTATTCGGACATTTTCAAGTAATATCTCAAATAATAAAAAAATACAAGTGCCAAGATCCCTTAATAAAAAACATGTTAAGAAATCTGACCAAGTCTATCAACTAAAGTTAATTTTTGGCGATAAATTCCAGAGACGACTATTACGTAAATATAATATTATATTGTAAATACCTAAAGAAACATTCCCAAAACAATATCAAATGATAAGATATACTATGCAATAAATCTGTTTTCTTTATAAAAAGGTGGAAAAAATTAAAGGTTTTTATCGGGTAATTGGACGGCTTGCAGCGATAAAAAACAATTATTTACTGACCGTCATCTTGACGAAGAAACGCTCGTTATTGTCAAGTGTCCAATAGCAATGTGAATGCATATATCGATAGG